>VWZF01006842.1:5417-48835 GCA_013396755.1 Sclerurus mexicanus | reverse complement strand
ATATTAATAATATTAATAATATTTTAATATTTAATGATAATAATTTTTTTATGTGATCATTCTGAGACTGTAATACCTTCTGGAGTTCACAACTGATTTGTTTCAGTATTTAGGATGGTCTCCTAATCTACTAAAGACCAGCTCTTTGTAAAGACCAGACTTGAAATGCTCTTTCACTAAAACAGGAACATACTTAGTGTATGTGAACCTCCTTGGTGTTCCTGTAAATAGTATGCAAATTGTTGGTTTCTTTTACTGTGTTTCCTTTTTTTTCATTTGTTTCCTTGTTTAGATTCTTGTTTGGTCAGTTTTAACTTTGCAAAAACATAGATCAGTACAGACTGTTAGAATTACAAACTAAGATTTCTTGTTTCTTGGAGGCTGAGGGAAAATAATATGACTTTTCACAAGGTGTTTTTGTGTTTGGTTGGTTGGTTTGGGATTTTTGTGGGGGTTGGCTTTCGGTTTGATTTGGGTTTGGATTTGTTTGTTGGTTTTGATTGTTTTTTTTCCCGTGTTTTTTTTCTTTATTTGTTTAGCATCAGTCAAACTGCTGTGCGTCTAGTATATATTTCTTTGACAGTCAGTGTCAAAATAGCCCTTGTCCTCATGAATATCTTGTTTATCAACTTGCTGAAGTCACTTAAATTCCACTTGAAAGGTATATGCTCTTATGGAAGTCATACAACAGGAAAGAAATAAAGTCAGAAAAGTTCATCGCACATGACAATCCTTCTTAGTTTTGACAGAAAACCATGTGAGAAGCCAGGGAAGAGGGGCTGACAACTGGATTGCATTGGTGGAGTAGTTTGTTCCACAGATAATGATACTTTCAACCTTGCACCTGCAATCAAGACCAATATTGAAGGGTAGCTGCACATATAAAACCTTGACAGTGCTCTATATTCTTTGCAACAAATGAACTGTCAGAAGAATAGGAAGCATTATAAATGAGGTAATGTGTTTTTAAAGTTCAATGCTATTTTAAAAGTAAATACTGATCTCATGGTCTTGGAAAATGCTGGAGATGGATTACCTATGAAATAAGGGGTCTTTCACTGTTGCCTCTGTAGTAAGAATCCACTACATATGAACAGAGACTGAAAGCTTATCAATTTGTGAACTATTTCATAAGACTTATGTGAACTGAAGCAATAGACTTGGAATCTAATTTGGGTTGAAAGGGATCTCTTGAGGTCATCTGGTCCAAATTACATAGAAGACAGAGACAACTTCGAAGTTACATTAAACTGCTCATAGCCTTGCCTGGTATTTCCAGAAACAGACAATTCCACAGCTTCTCTGGTATATCTATTTTTGTGTGTAACCAACTTCATTGTGAAAATGTACTCAGATTCTAGCTGACATGCAGTTCCTCTGGGAGAGTCACATGCTAATTCTCACCAGGAAGGTCAATATTTAACATGCAAAAAGGCTGACTTCTCTTGCTTCCTTATCAGATTAATGATAATGCCAGTGGACCACACGCTGCCTTTTCCAGTGCAATTAAATTCTGTTGAGTCTTTCAAAAGCCTCTCTTCGTTCATTGAATATTCAGTTACCTGGGAGGGAAGGAGGGAGGGAGTGAAGGAGGGAGGGAGGGATGGGGTAGGGGGACTGAGAGTAGGAAGGGAGAAGACCTTTTTACTTTTCTTCTCTTGCTGATTACCTAATAAAGAAAATACAATGTCTGGAAAACAAGAAGTTCTAACATATGAACAAAATATCTCTGATCTCCAGGAGAGAATCTATGTCACAGAATAAATTCATCCCTGTTTTGAAACCTTTAATGAGAAGCTTCCTTGGGGAACAGTTTTCTTTCATATCACTTGAGAATCTCATATTTTGTCATTTGAGTATTCTTTGCCTTATTAAAATTCAGACAAATATCTGCATATTTTAAATGTCTGCCTGAATACTGAGATCATTTGTCAATGTCCTAGCTGAATTGTTAGTCAGACAGTTGTGCACATTATTTGAAACAGAAAATGAACTGTTTGGGTTGCTATGGTTACAACCATGGAGGAGATAAATTTCTGCAGCTACTATCTTTCTTGAGGGGCTGGGGTGGAGAAAGATAATTGAGAAACTGAAAGTTGATCCAGCACATTAGGCTAGGGTCAGAACTTAAACAAAGCTTTATGTGTGCACTTCATTATATACGTGGAAGGCACAATGTATCCATAAGAGTGAATAAATATTGATGAATGCTTCCATTACACTCCCCTTCTCTAAGTTTATACTGAAATTTGTACCAGTCAGGTAGTAGTGATTGGACTGGTTCAGACAATAGGAATTATTAATATGAACAGTTATCTGATTTAGAACACCATGATGAGGTGATGATTTCCTTTCCAGAATTACCACTAAAATTTTGGGTTCATAGAAAAGCAGAATCATAGAATCATTTAGGTTGGAAGAGATTTCTTAACATCATCTATTCTGACCTTCCTGCTCAAGTAAGGTCACCCACAGCATATTATCCAGGATTGTGTCCAGTAAGATTTTCAGTGTCTCCAAAGACGGAGGCAACCTCTCAGTAAAAAGAGTTTCCTTGTGTTTACTGTTTTTTCATTTGTGGTCATTGCCTCTTGTTCTCTGTCTGGGCAACTCTGAAAAACACCTAGTTCTGTATTCTTTGTTCTCTCCTGCCAGGTGTTTATACACAGCAATAAGATCCCCTTTGAACCTTTTCTCCAGGTTAAACCCTTTCAGCAACTTTCACACAGGACATGTGCTCCAGTCCTTTCATCTTCTTTGTGCCCCTGAGCTGGATTTCCTCCATGAAGTCTGTATCTCACTTGAACTTGAGAGCCAGCACTAGACACAGTACTCCAGATATGGTCTCATCAGTGCTGAGCAGAAATGAAGGAGCACTTCTGTTGATATGCTGCCAATGCACTTTCTAACACAGCTTAGGATACTAATCACTTTTTTTGAGGCAAGCGTGCACCGCTGATTCATGTTTGACAAGGAGTCCACCAAGACTCCAACATCCTTCCCTGCAAAGCTCTTTTTCAGCCAGGTGGCCTGAACCAAGGACTGAGGTTATTCATTGCTCTTGCTCTTATTGAACATAACATCCTTCTCTGCCCAACTCTCCAGCCTGTCGTGAATGCTCCAAATGGCAGGACAATCAGGTGGTGTTTGAGCAGCTTTTCTCAGTTCTGTATCATACGAAAACTCTCTGAGGGAACTCTGTTCCATCATCCAGGTCATCAATGAAGATGTTATACAATAATAAAAAAACTGTTCCTTCATCAACCTGATCTCTTTTTACAACCAGGTGACCTGCCTAGTGGATGAGGAAAAAGCTGTGGATATTTCTACTTGGACTTCAATAAATCTTTTGATACTTCCTCCCACAGCACTGTCCTGGAGAAGCTGGCAACTTCACCTCACTGTAGTATGCTATCAGGCTGAATAAGCATTTGTAAATCCATGCTGGCTAACCCTGATCACCTACTTTTCTCTCATGTGTTTGGAAATACTTTCCAGAAGGGACTGAGGTAAGACATATTGAGCTGTATTCTCTGGATATTCACTTGACCTTCTTGAATATAGGCATGGTCTTTGCCCTCTTCCAGTCTTCAGTAACCTCTCCCAGTTGGTGTAACTGTTCAAAGATAATCAAGAATGGCCTCACAATGACACCAGCCAGTTCCTTCAGCACTTGCAGATGCCAAATGCCAGACCTCAGGCATTTGCGTATGTCACTTGCTTAAGTGCTTCCTAATTTGGTCCTACTGCTCTGAGTGTAAGTCTTCCTTGTTCCAGACTTTATTTCTGCTGTCTGAGTCCTGCATTTTCTAATGGCCAGTTTTACTGGTGAAGACTGAGGAAAAGAAGGCACTGAGTACCTTGACTTCTTCCTTGTAATTTCTGATCAATTCTCCTGCTGACGCAGACCTGTAGGTAAAGAGGAAGGACCACTCTGCAGTAGGGTGGAAGTGAAATGGCCAATTTATTAAGATAGTCACCGGTTTATATAGGGTAGGCATTGAAAGGACTAGAACAGGGGTGGAGTTCAGGGAGGAGTTAAACCAGGTCTGCACCAAACAAGGGAAAAAGGGGAAGGGCTTCCACATATAGGGTAAAATGGGGGAGGAGTAAGGGAGTGGCTAGCCATATATGGTGCATCTGCATTGCACCACGGGCCAGCCAATGGGGAGCTGGGAATAAACTGGCCAATAACAGGGGTGTAACTGGGGTAGAACTGGGGTACAATCAACCAATGGGAATATTTAAAATTTGAAATGGAATTAACACTATTCTAATACATTAAAAAACTATCTAATTATTAACTGTGAAAACTGGTGAACTCTCTCCTACTCAGTGGGTGCTCTCTCCTCAATCCATAAGGTAGGTTGTTCGCAAGGCTTCTCTTTCTTGTTTAATTTCCTTTTCTTCCATGATCTATAAGGTTTGGATCTGACCCCGACATCCTGCCACATTTTCCTATGTCTTCCTTTTGCTCTTTATGCACATGTAGAATCCTTTCTTGCTGTCCTTTGCCAAATTCAATGCAAGCTGGCTAGAAAGGTCAAGGGACCTCTCTGGGTTCCCAAGACCATTCAAAAATCATCAAGAGATCTTTTGTGATGACAGCAGCCAGCTCTTTGAAGATTTTTTGATTAATCTCATCAGACTCCATAGATTTGTAGGGATCTAGCCATCTAGCCTGAGCAGCAGATCCCTCACAATTTCAGGGTTGACTGGAAGTTGATCCTTCTCGCAGTCACGGCCCTCTAGCTCAGGGCACTGAGACCCCCTTAGCTGACAGACAATCTATGTTGCAGACAGAGGCAAAGAAATCATTAAACACCCTTACCTGCTTGAGAGGGTGACCATCCTCATCCTGTAAGGGGCTGATGTTATTTTTATACTGCCTGTTGCCATTAAAATATTTGAAAAAAAACACTTTTGATTGTCCCCCTCAGTTCTGGCCAGTTTCAACTCCAACTGAGCTTTGACTGCACTCCTTACAGTGGAAAACAGCATTTTTATTCTTCCTTTTCACTTGACTTTGGTTCCACTGGACACACACCTTCCTTTTTTTGCCTTATTTCCAGGAAAAGATTCCTGTTCAGGTGAACTGGCCTTCTGCCTCACCTGCTTGAATGTCAACAAACTCTGGCAGACCTGCCCTTCTTTCCAGGTCTGCATCCCATAAATTCTTCCTGGCTGAAAAGATAGAAACTGAGTGTCCTGAGATCCAGGGTTGTAGTCCTGCTTTTTGCCTTACTAGCTTCTTTTTTAATTCTGAACTCTACTACCTTATCCTTGCTGTAGCCAAAATTATATTGATTTTCACATCTCTGACCAGTTCCTCATTCTGGGTCTAGCCATACATTGTCTACTTGTAGACTACACTGTAATCTGGTCTCAATTCAGTGAATAAAGTAGTATGAGGTATCAAATCAAGAAGTCAGGGTACCAGACATATCCTTTCACTCCAAGTGCCCTAAGACAAATGATTCTATGTACAACTTCATGTAGGCAAGAGCAGCAAGGCAGACATTCACTTTCTCTCTAACATAGTTTTCGTTTAGGCAGAATCTTCTTGAGACACAAGAGACCATGTAAAACCCTTCAGAATGAAGGAGGTTTTGAAACATCTGTGCTGCTTTCTAAGACTTATCTGATGCTAGAGGCTACATGCTGGATATGAGCCAGATTGCTCATATTAAGCTGCATGTAGCCCAAATGTAGCTTCTGTCTTGAAACTATCTCATATTTCTGGTATCACGACCCCAGGATATCCAGAATCCTTGTTGTGGGAAGAAACAAGCTAACAGGATCTTCCAAGTTGAATCTGGTGTTTTCATTCAGTCCAGAAAGAAGTCAAACTCATCTCTGTAGCAGCCATCCAGTACTCTATTTTCCTGAACAGTGCTTGGCACATCTTCAGTAGATTGGTCTATGGAATTTGAGTCTGATATTATTATTAGTCTAACACAAAACAGGAAGCACCCTGACCACTTTCCCTGATTACATATATGAGCAAAAGTGGCCTAGTCTTAACTTAATACAAACTTGTCAAACACATGAATGAAGTTTGGGTTCAGTTCTCTGCTGAGAGTTCTTTTCTGATGTCAGCAGAAGTACTAATAACTTACAGCAGAGAAATAAGATCATTACCTATAACAAGTCACTGACATCAATACAAATATATTATTTGACACATTTTTTCCTACTTGTGAATTATTTATGGACCAGTCCAGAAATCTTATAATGCCAATGTTATTTGTAGCCATTCACATTGTAGCTTACTATGTAAGCTAATTTCAGAAGTATTTTTGCTTGACTACTTGTCTTGCTGATTGTTGAGACCTGGTATCTGCCAGCTCAAGACTACGTTTCTGTGAAGAGGCAACCATTTCTCAAAATAAAAAGGATGACAAGTTTCCAGTGTTACTCTGATCTACTAAACACACTAAAAGGTATTGGCACAGCAAGAGAATATTTCAGAGGTGAGTAATAATAGCAATTGTTAATGTCCATTGTGCTTGTTCAATGAATAAAAAAAAAGAAAGTTGTTGCTGAAAGATCTACAGTTGTCAAGACATTCCTAAACTCTGAATAAGAAGCAGAATAATCTATGTTCTTACACCACCATTATTTTCCCCCCTCTTCTGTGGATCATATTAACTTGCTCCAGGAATTTTATCAGTGGTGAACTATACTGATGCAGTGCTTAATGCTGGGTTTTGATCAAATCTGGTCTATTTGTTTAAATCAGGTTTAGTAAGAGATTTAATAATGAAGATGGTTTTAAGAAAAAGAATCTCTTAAGAACTAAATTCATATTAACGAAAAACTTCTTATAGCAGCAAGATTATGATTAGCCAAATCTAAATTAAAACCTGTAGCCCTTTTTCCTACCAATACCAATGTTTTTAATTTATTTCTTAGAAAGGATTATGTAAGATATCAGATAAAATTAGATTAGACACATTTTTCCTGCACATAGATATAAGATGATAATAACTTCAGTAAAAAACCATCTTCATCACAGAAGTCTTTTGGGACAAAGCACAGCTCAAGAGTGGTGAGGGTTCCCCATGGTAGGAACTGGAAGCTGGGACGTGTCCTACTGTCCCAGCAAGAGACAGAGCATGCCTGAACACTGGGACTTGCAAATAGCTTGCAGAGTTATTTAAATGCTGTAGGTTTCCAGAGGGTTATTTCAGAGGATGTAAAGCTGGAGCATGCACAGGGAACTCCGTGGATGGCACAAGATACTTGAGGCTGGGGGAGTAGGTTTAGGCTTGCCACGAGGAGCCTTATAGAACAAGCGGACTGGGGAAATGATGGTCACCATGTAGAAATAAACACTCCTGCTGTAGGCCCTGCACATGCTTTCTTTTCAGAGACTCCTCTTAAGAGCTATTTTAATCAGTCATAAAAGAGTTCCTTTGTTCCTTTTCAGACTGTAAATACAAAGTGCCAGAGTTGGGGGAAAATGTCAAATATCTTCTTACTCTGTTTCAGAAGACTTTTTCTTGTTTTGGTTTTATTTTCAGGTGTGAAAACAAAGCCAATATGCTGTCATTTTTATGACATTGCATTCCTATCATAAGTAAAAAGTTACATTAATATAATAATTTCATTTTCCAGTTCACTGGCCCATAAAGTGGCTTATTGCACATGGGTATTTAATACAAACACAGAAAAGTATTTACTTTGATATATTTTAATTCTATCAAGACTTGTTGTAACATTTTAACAATAAGAAATAGCAAGTGGGTTGTTTAGGCCATTAGATTTTCCCTTCCAGATTAGCATTAAAATCCTGCTGAGGTGAGAACACATGATAAAACAGTTTTTATCCAGGAGCTGAAGCACAATAATGTATAGAAGGTTCCTATATGAAAAAGTTTTGCTTCTTGGAAAGCTGAGAAGATATCGTTGTTCCTGGAGATAGATGCTGAGTGGCCACACAGGGCTGGTGGAAGTCCTTCTGCCATTCAGCTTGTAGAGCTGCTTTGCTCTGCCCACACTGAACTGCATCTGTCCAGTGAGCAGCAAAATGCTCACTAATGTCATGGCTGTTGCACTACCCCAGCTATCTTCACACTCCAGCCCCTCTCTGCCCTGACCCACAGCTATCCTTTGGGCAAAATAAGAGCAATTACACTAGTCAGAACTAGCAAAAGGACAGGACAGAACACAATATTTATAGAACAAGTGGGTCAGAAATCCTCTTCCCTATTCCACATGTATTTAGCCTTCCTTGCAACCGAATGTTTCTCTTAAATTGCATGAAAGCAACATTCTTCGCAGCTAAATATGAAATGGAAGTGTTTCTAAAATCATTGCCATATGTAGTTTGGTTTCTTTCAAAGAAAATATTGAAGAGACTAAGGTAAGGTGCATTCCCTTACAATTTTATAATCTATTGACAGTGCACATAGATGTCTATGGGTTTTCTAATTTGAATTTTGTTTTCGTAGATAGATACTGGTGAAAAGAGAATAGTTCCTCAGCTGTGGAAATGCAGACGTTATGAGTAGAGATAAATTGAGAGTTCTGAGTGCAGTGAATCAAATGAAGTGGTCTCAGTTGGTAGACACTAGCCCTGTCTTATCACGTTAGATAAGTTATCTAATATGTTATCTAATGTTATCACACTAGATTAGCAACCACACTGAAAGGTGATACCACCCTCTTCTTTTGGACCTCCTCTGATGATCCTAGATGTCCCAGGATAATTAAATCAGAATTGTTTATTTTTCTGAAATACACAGCGATATATATATATATATCCTTGCTGCCTTTGAGATACTTGTTCACCTTTTCTAAGTATTCTGAATTACTGACAGTTCCATTAAAAACTTGCCCATTATTTGACTTTGAATAGATGTAAATCTGACACAAAAAAATTCCTATCAGTCACTGTGTGTCTGGCAGGGGCTGACAAAAATAGTGTGTTCATATATATAAAACCAAAGAAAAAAAATCTCTGTATTCACTGTAGTGAGTATTTCTTCATTTAGGTTTCAAAATGCAAAAGGTTTGGTTTGGGAGGTTGAATGTTTAATGATCCAGGCCTTCAGATACACTAGTCATTAGCATTGCCTAAAATTAAAACCATCATGAAATCCAACAGGTAGCAGAACTGGGGCTCCTCTTCTCCTTTAGTGTGTGAAAAACAATTTGATGAAACAAACAGGAATAATTTTTTAAAATATATTTATTCCGGTTTTAGAATTTTTTAAAAATACATAAATCACCAAGATCACAGTAATTAATGAACCAAAGATTTATACTTAGAGTGCAAGAAGAAAATGCTGTATTACAGGTTTCCCAAACAAATCCTTCCTCCCCATTAAAACAACCTGTTCTCCTGCTGCATTTGCTTTATACCCATTTGATTTGCAGAATGATTTTTTACTAATTTTGTCTACTTAATTTCTACAGGTTTGTTCTCTGCTGTTCCTTTACTGTCAGAACAATGTTCTCTGTAAAGTCTAGCTACCACCATGAACATAAATTTACATAGTTCTTGCCTTAAATCAAGTTAAGTTGGGTATCAATCTTTCTTTTAACAAAAAAAAAAAACAAAACCCACAACAAAACCAAAACCTGAACAAAAACAAAATGAAAAAAAGCAAACCACACACCTTCCCCCCCAGTATGCTCTGCTATTTCAGTAGTGAGTGTCTAGCAGAACGGTTTTCTTTGGGGAAACTTAGACTGAAGAATGTCTTGATTCCTCCTCAGGATGTGACAGATGGGACAAAAACCTGTACACACCAATAATGCTATGTGTGCTCAGACACATAACTTGACACATAACTCTTAAGTTATCAGTTAACAACTTCAACAGATAGATGTTCTTGAGAGATGTATTCAACGCAAAACAAGGTGAAGCAAAGATCTAGACTACTGTGTGATATCTGATTGGACTCTCATTTTCACTGTGAAGAAAATTTTTTTTATAATCTCATTTTAACTAATATGTTTATGCTAAGATTTTCTGCTTCTGATATTATGAAGCAATACACCTATCTTTACAGCAATGGACATCTCCTGTTTTATATAAATTATTCAACAATTGCAATATAGGCCATGCCATGAGAATGGACAAGTCTTACTTTATATTTTTGGAATTTATTTAACCAACATGCTAATAGTTTAGATCCATAACTTGACTTTGGATTCATGTTTGTTGCAATAGGTAAGTTGTTAGTCCAAAAAGGAATCAGACCACATATTTGAAGCATGAATGATCATTTTTCCTGGGGTAATAGGCTCCCCTTGGTGAAAGAAATTGCAAATTATTATTAGTTCATATGGCAGAAAATTGCAAATGCAAGAGAAAACAAGTACATTTTTTCAGTATTAGATCTTGAAATTGCCTATAAGGTTTGAGGGTCTAGGATGAGATTGCTTATAAAGTGGTGGCTCTAAGTCTATTTTATAAGGAACTATTAATAGAATAGAGAAGTTAAATTATATAATCAAATCAATGATCTTCATCAGCTGAGAAAAACCTTGGTCATTTCTGGCCCATATATAATAATCATCAATATCTTTTAGTGGTAGGTTTTTAACTTTTTTTTTTCTTATAAGACGTGTCTGTGATACTATAAATACTTGTTTCAAAAATACCTTCAAAGAAGACTGTATCTATACTCAGTTCCATAGAGCAAAAATCTGAGATCTGATTCATCACATATTGCTGCACAATAAGTGAAGTGTATATTTTTCAACTAAATGAAACTAAAGTCACTTTTTTTTCAAGGATAGAAAACTTTTAAGCACGGCTGTAATACTCAGCCTTGTGGAACTGCAGTAACATATTGAAATTCTGTGGCATTTTGTAGGAAGAAAGATGTGGATGATTTTCACAAATTCACATGTACACTGCTTGCTCATTTGCCTACTTGCTTTTTATCCTTTTTACACTATCTTTTTATTTATTTATACTATGAAAGAATGGAACTTCATCTTTAAAATAGATATACAATGATCCTCCTGAAAAACCCACAACCAACCAACCAGAGGAAGGAAAAAGGAAAAGATAAAACCCCCCCAAACATAGTGTACAATCTGCAGGTATATTAAAAATAAGTTTAGAGTGTTCTATGTTTTTCTTAATGCTTATTTACACCCTATGCATTTGTGGGGTGTGGTGTCTTTTATTTCTTTATAGTCAACCCTGTCATCAGTCCTATTTTCACTGAAGAGGTAAATTACTATCATCTTCAGTGAATTCAAAAGTAACAGCATCTTTGCCTGTCATTTCTCATTGAAAGAGATACACTCAGCCTGTTTCCACCTGTGTCATCTGTCAATCACAGCAGTTACAACATACCATTCATCTTGGTGAAATACCCTACCCTGTCCTCTTGGACTGGGAGTAAATAGACTCCATGAAGTTAGACAGTCATGCTATGCATAGGATACTATTGCTGTTTCAACTAGTCATAAGTGGGAGTTTTTCAGATGATGACCATAAACTCTGTCTTCCAGTTACATCATATTTTCTAGAAATAAGAAAAAAACCAACCAAAAAAACCCAGGCAGTCCCTTCCCATTTGTGTCCATGGAATATCTCTCCTATCCAGTTGCTGCTGAATATTGCACTGAAAAGACAAGTGTTTCACCTAATGCCACATCTAGATAGATAGTCTTTCCTTGTTCAACCATGTAACCATGGTCTTGGTCATATTTATCCAAAACCAGTACCAGCCCAAAACTTCATGTATTTTTTTTTCCAGTCAATGTAGCTAATGTTATTCTGGTGATTATGTGAATCTCTAACTTAGGTTATTAGCCTAAGTTATTAAAAACTAAAAGTTACTTAAACAAGCCTGGAAAGATCTGATTTTAAAAAGGCTGGTGCCTCCAGAAGTTTTCAAATAGGTACTTGAAGTCAGTTATAAAAAAATTTATGCAATGAAAAGTCCCCTGAAAAGCTGAAAAATATCTGTCTGTGTTTGCAGACCCTATTTCAGAGTTTCTGATAAGCAAGTCAAGATCAGGTGTGTTAGGAACTACTCTTCCATGTTTCAATGCTGCATTTTCATTATCTTTAAGTACAGACGTGCAAGACAAGCATGTCTGCCCTAGTGTGGTTTCAGAAGAGTGAAAAGTCCTAATGGAGAAACAGTTCAGTGCGGATACTGTTGCTAGATTCTCAAATTCCTGGATTATGCTACTTCTAGTTGTTACACATTTGTGGATCAGAGATCAGAGCTTACCCATTGTGAAAAGCTATTTTACATCCACATAAAAGAGCTTATTTCACAAGTGAACAAGCCAAAGGTTTAGCTTATTTGAATATCTGAATGAGATCCAAAACAGATTTAATTGAATATTCATTTCATGCAGCTTTAGTCAACTAAGTTCCTTAAATGAATCGATCCCATGAATAGCACCCTATATACTTAATGAATGAACTGACAGAAGCCTTCAGCAGTGCCCTGCATAAAGAGGCAAGATGGTGATGAAAGACTAATTTGAACCCTAACACACACCAGTTTTACAATACAGCATATAGGTTGTGCAAGTAATACATGACACTTACCTTTCACAAGCTGTCTTCTTTGTCTACTGAGGGACCAAAGTGCTGTCATTCCCATATTAATCATCCCCATGCCATAAAGATCCACTTTCTTTCAGGCACACTTTAACTTATAAATGGGATTTAAGAATAGCTTCTCACTCACTGTCAGCATACTTCTGAGCTTGTCTTTCTCCAGATATTTGCAGTCCCCACCATGAAGCAGTGCAGCAGTGTCCCAGCCCAAGCAGTACTAACTTTTGCAAGGGAATGTATGAAAATCCATTTCTGAAATTTTCTGCTCTCATCACTTTCAAGCATCTTCTGTTTCCTTAGGTTAACTAGACTTCTCAGATAATTGCAACCTGATAAGTCTAAATAAAGACCTTAATCTTCCTCAGCCTTGTGAAATAAAGGAAAGGGGATGGTACTTCATAGTAGTACTACTCTTCATACCATGTCATTCTCACCTTTTTGTGCTTGCTAAAAAATCTGTATGGCATAAGATATAATGTACTTTCAAAAGAGTGACAAACCCCAAATGTTTCTCATTAACCTATGTGTGGGTTGGCCTTGGCTAGGTGCCAGACACTGACCTGGCTGCTCTGTCACTGCTTCTCCCCCAACAGGTCATGGGGGAGAAAATAAGATGAAAAAGCTCACAAGGCAAGGTAAATACAGGGAGATTACTTGACAATTACTACCATAGGCAACACAATTCAACCTGTGGGAAACTAATTTATTTCTAATTAAAATAATTTTGTATTCTGAGAAACAAAGACAAATTAAAACACACACACCACACACACACCCCCTCCCCTGCACTCCAAACATACTTCCCCTGGCTTTTCTTCCCCAGACTCCACTTCCTCACCTCTTCCTCACTTTCCTCCTTGAAATTCCTTCCTACCCTGTGAAGCCAAGAAGATGAAGAATGGAGTTTTGGGGTCAGTATATAATTGTTCTTCTCCCTCTTCCTCACTTTCCTCCTTGAAATTCCTTCCTACCCTGTGAAGCCAAGAAGATGAAGAATGGAGTTTTGGGGTCAGTATATAATTGTTCTTCTCCCTCTTCCTCACTTTCCTCCTTGAAATTCCTTCCTACCCTGTGAAGCCAAGAAGATGAAGAATGGAGTTTTGGGGTCAGTATATAATTGTTCTTCTCTGTGGCTCCTTCCTCCTCACACATTTCTTCTGCTCCAGCATGGTCCTCTCCATGTGTGCCATGGAATCTCTGCTTTGACACCTGGAGAGGAGCATACTTTCAGGCACATGGTATGACTCTTGGGGATGGTCCTGTGCAGGGTAAGGGTTGGACTTGATGATCCTTGTGGGTCTCTTCCAACTCAGCGTATTCTGTGATACTGTGATCTCTTCCTCCCCCTCCATCTTCACTGGCCTTGGTGTTTACAGGGTTGATCATTATCTGTTATGTTTTTTTGTCCCTCCTTACTTTGATAGTTGGCATTTTGCCCTTTCTTAGACACATTTTCATGGAAGTTCTACTTCCATATTCCATGAGGTTGACAGCCTTAGCTGTGTCTTTTATGGGTCCACTTTGAAGCTGGCTGGAAAGTACTGTGTCTGGCATGGGGCATTCCTTGGCCTCTTGTCAGAGAGGCCAACCCTGCAGCCACCCACTGCCAACACCTGGACACAGACACCCAGATCATCCTGACTGACTTTCTGTCTGTTGCATGCTGTCATACTTTCAGCAGATGTAACAGCAGTCTCTTCTAGGAGAGAATGTTGTCATACTCCTCCAGGTGTTTGTATCTTTCTAAAACACAGGGATATGCTTGTGAGTACTCAGAAATGTTACCTGTAAAATTAGAGAGATTTTTGATACATTTTTCTGAAGAATCAAGAGCTTAATCTGAAGATGAAGTCAGACAGACATATAAATAGAATGCGAATCCTGAAAAGTGTTGTTAAAGGTGTCTGAAGATACATAATGTCTGTAGCTCTAGAAAGAACCAGAGTGAGGAAGAACTTTTCTGATAGAGGTTCAGACTTGCAAGCAACTCCTGTATATTTTGTTTTGTTTGTCCTCTTAGGTTTTGTGCATTTACTGTAAGTATAAAACTTAAAATTTAAATATAGCTGCTCTGTATTTTCAGATTCCCTTTGAACCTAATTTGGTTTTAGCTCCTTGATAACAGCATTTCTTCTTTGTAAATTCATGCTGACTACTTCCATCCACTTTCTTGTCCTTCATATATTAGGAAAGGTTTCTCAGGACTACTTGCCCCTTCATTTCTCAGGAACTGGTGTGAGGTTAATCAGGCTGTCAACCTCCTTTACACCCCATTTGCATGACTCTGCTCTGCTGCATCCCCACAGTGTGGGGAAGACAAAAGCCTATCCTATGGTACACTACACTGGTGAAAGAAATAGAAGTATTTTGGTCCTCTAACTGGCTCATGAAGTGGATCCAGTTCCACATATCAGTGCAGTTTAGGACAAGGACACTCAGGAATTAATCATGATGATTCTTCTCTTTCCATTGATAAAAATTAGATGTTAGGGTGGAGGTTTTTTGGGTTTTTTTTTGCTAGCTATCTGATTCATAACACACCTTTCCTGTTGTACCCTGCTATGTCCAAGCTGCAGGTTACCACTGAACAGTTGGAACTTGACAACTCTGAGCTCCTGGTGACAGGAATCTGAGCATAAGCTGCCTTTAATGAGGGAAGGCTTTTCTAACGCAGGTATCGCATGCAACAAGCCTCTTCTTTCATTAGAAATAACCTGCTCATGTGCTCTTTTATTCCTTCCCCCAAGACCACAAGAAAGACAGACACTTATTTTTTTCCTTTAAAGAAAACAAATAAAGACAAAGAGTAAAAAGAAGCATAATCAATACATGCATTTAGTGCACAAAATTAAGACCATGCTAGGAATGCTACACCCAAAAATCTGGAAAACACCAGTTCCATATTGCTCTGGGAACTTTTTTGTCAGAAGCACTCAACAGTGAAAGAAAACAGTACAGATGTTTTAATTAGGTAGTGTAAGACTTCAGCTTGCATTAGTCTTGATTTTAGCCTCTGGACATGGCTTTAACTCACACAAATACAAAAACCTATGGGTCTTCAGCTAAGGCAAAAAATACACCTCCAAGGTAATTGCTTTCAATTTTACTTCTGATCTGAACAGGCACAAACCCAGACAACGGCTGAAGAACCACTGAACAAACTGCATCTAAAATACAATTTTTCTGGAAACCAAATAGCTTATGAGAACACAAATAGAAACACAAAAGGGAATGAGAGGGCTGAAGCATGCCACACTTCTTCACATTTATGAGACACGAAATAATTTTTGTCAATCATAAAACTATTTGTCCAATTGAATAAACATTTTAATGAGGTATTCTGGCAAGTAAAATAGAATAATTTGGGCAGATAACAGGTTGAAAATTAGGAAAATTATTTCAGTTGTATTTATAAAAAATACTGAATCATTTGTGCAAGAAATGTATATGCAGAAATGTTAATACTGGTTAATTATCATAGAGGTAAGTGTAAAGATAGATATAATCTGCTTTATGTTATCTGGCTTCACTAACCTCACTTCCAATTGAATCAATAAGGAAAACATAAATGTGTTCTGAGAAATGAAATTTGGTCAAGGGCTCGACAAGATATCAGATTTTGCTGTGTAAACACAATGTCTCTAAGAACTAAGGAGAAAGAATAAAGTAATTATTGTGGCTAAAAATGATGCCACTGAAATGATCTCTTCATACAGATCAAGTATCCAAAAACATGAATGACACACTTTCTGAAAAGCTAAAAAATCCAAAACCATCTTCTAGTCCAAATATTAAGAACCACTGTATTATGTTAATGCATGTAAGTATATATTTCTGTAGATAAACATGTATGTATGTATGACTGAAGCTAGTCAAAGCTTATTTATTGAGAAACAGAAGTGTGTGTTAAATAAAAAAATTTTCCATTGGTCCTGGTGGATGGCAAGTTGACTATGAGTCAGCAGTGCCCTGGCAGCCAGAGAGCCAATCGTGTCTGGGGGGGCATCAGGCAAAGCATCGCCAGCTGTGCGAGGGAGGGGATTGTCCCACTCTGCTCTGCACTGGGGCAGCCTCACCCTGGATATTGTGGGCAGTTTTGGGCACCACAATATAGGAAAGATATTAAGCTGTTAGAGAGTGTCCAAAGGAGGGCAACAAAGATGGTGAAGGGCCTTGAGGGGAAGCCATATGAGGAGCGGCTGAGGGCACTTGGTGTGTTTAGCCTGGAGAAGAGACTGAGGGGAGACTTCATTGCAGTTACAACTTCCTTGTGAGGGGAAGAGGAGGACGCTGATCTCTTTTCTCTGGTGACCAGTGACAAGATCTGAGGGAAGGGCCTGAGGTTGTGTCAGGGGAGGTTTAGGCTGGATATTAGAAAAAGAGCCTTTACCAAGAGGGTGGTAGATTTGGTGATCCTCAACTCAGCATATTCCATGATTCTATGATTCTTACTTGTGATACTCAAAAGCAGAAAATGACATTGTGTGAGATAAGAAACCTGGCCTTAGAGAACTTCAAGTTCATGCTTAAATGTGGATTTTATGTCTCATCCATAAATCATTACAGTTGGAAAAGACCCATGGAGGTCACCTGCTCCAACCCCACGGCTCATGCAGGATCACCATGAATGTGTTCCCCAGGGCTGTATCCAGATGACTGTTGAGTGTCTCCAAGGATGGCAACTCCATCACCCTTCTGGTCAACCTGTGATAGGGATCAGTCATGGCGAAGAAGTGTTTCCTCATGTTCACAGAGAACCTTCCATGGTTTAGTTTGTGCCCATTGCCCAATTTCTTGGGTACCCTGACACTCACTGCAATCCTTAGCCATGAGTCAGGTACTCAGAGTTTAAAGCTAAACTATTTCTACAAGGATGCCAACACAACTGAATGGACAGCTGCTCATACAGGAATTGTGTATGCTTTGAGAGGTAATTTCCCAAATTCATTTGACAACATGAGGTAGATTTCCCTCTTTTTTTTTTAACCCTTATCTAGAAAGGCCCTCAGGTTGCTGCTAAGAAATGTCCTGATAATTAGCATTGCAGTCACTTGGGGAAAGAAAATAGTGGAAAAATAAGTGACGGCTATCCCAGAAGACTCAGGAACCTATCAGTGTGCCACTGGGCATCTGTGCTGCTTGTCAAAATCTCCACTCCGTCTTCCACTGCAAGATGTAGCTGACTTTGTAAAACTTGTTCTGAATATACCTACAGTATCAGACAGAGCTGGAAAAAAGAGCAACAGCTTCTTTGAGAATTAGTCTGTAGAGTCCCAGTTTGAGTTAGAGCTGCACTTTTGCTGCATTAGATGTTAGGTATATCAGCATCTAAAAGAGCTGACAATTGAATACTGTATAAGAAATTTAAATATTGGCTTAAAATACCAAGTAGGCAAATCAGTATGTGAATGGAAAGCCCAATATTGCACAGTTTGCAGGCACAATATATGAATAATATGTCAATATATCACAGGACTGTTAGAGAAAGAGCTATTGTGGACTGTGAGGTACAAATATAAAATATGGAAGAGGCTGAGAAACCTATCATAATTCTATGAGTGAAGCCTTGTGTTTATTAGGTCCTTTAGCTCTGCCATGGATAACAGATACACCACATGTTTCTGCTGTGTCAGATTTTTGGTTTCATAGTAGTAGCTTCCTCCCCAGCTTCGTTTTCTCAGACACACTGAAAGCCACTAATTAAGTGGTGCGAAGCTGAAACAAATTCACTTTTTTTTTTTCTTTCGCCATAGTCTGTTTAGTGGGGTCATACTAAGATTTTCTTTTTTTACTTATATTTCTTGTCTCCTCCCCCTTGATAAAATAACTTGGTCCAATAATAGTTTTAGTATCCTATTACGTTGACGAAGGACAGAGAAAGGAAAGAACTTTGCGATATTTGTGTCAACGTTAAATTTCATTGCCTTTCCATTTTTTAAAGATTTGACTGAGCTTGGTGATCCCGAATTTATGTTGATTCTCTACCATTCCATTAAATAATAATTTTGTGGTATTTTATAGTGATCGATGAAGGTGTGTGCTTATTGGCAAGTAAAATTTTTGACCAAAGGAAATTTTTGTCAAAACGGCCAAAGCACATTGATATTAATCTCCCTCCTATAGCTATTAAAAGAAAGGCAAGGTCAAAATATAAATCATACTAGGGTGATGCCAGCAACTACCGGGAGTGGATGCCATCAACAGAATTTATTACATACATCTCTCTCTCTTACTTTGGAAAAGCAAAACAAAACAAAACAAAAACCCCAAGTGTTTAAAGAACTATATGATGCTTCTGTGAGCAAATTTACTTATAAGCAGAAGTTTCTTCATAACATGGCTGAGCTTTTAATGTTATTTGATAAAACACTTCCAAAAGCCTGCAATGCAAAGCTTTTTCTCTAATATCTTGTGTAGAACAGACCATGTATATATACAAAAGAAGGCAACTTTCAGCAGTTCTTCTAGCCCTTTCAGAAATTACTCCTAGTAATTATGAAATTACCACAATCACACAAAATATTATTTCCTTGTTTAAAAATATCAATTTTGTAATCAAGCAAAGGAGTATGTCCAGCTGGG
Source organism: Sclerurus mexicanus (assembly GCA_013396755.1). Classification (NCBI taxonomy): domain Eukaryota; kingdom Metazoa; phylum Chordata; class Aves; order Passeriformes; family Furnariidae; genus Sclerurus; species Sclerurus mexicanus. The sequence goes on along the minus strand of VWZF01006842.1, from coordinate 29,703 downwards.
TCCTCAGAACATATTGTCAAGAAACAGTAATGTAACAAAACACTTCTAAGGAATAAATTAACAGCATTTCTAATTCCAGTCAATCTCTATAATTTCAGTATGAGTGCAGTTAATTTTTAGACATGAAAAATCCTGTCTGCACATGGAACCCGTGTTCATTTTCCATTACTCCAAAGAGCACACGTATTAAGTGAGTCAGACATAAATATACAGAGATTTTCTTATACATTCTTAAAAAACTAGCAACCACCAGATATTTATCAATCTTTCACTTGGTATATTACTTATTTGATATTACTTAGCTAAAATCCTATTAGTAACAAGCTCAAAATAGGAAACAAAAATCTTTTCTTGAAGGCAAGATTTTGTTTACTCCAAGATGATTCATTCGTATTTATTTAAGAAACAAATATTTGTAATTTTAAACTTAGTAAAAAAGCGCCTTGAAATGCATTCTCTTAAGTGTATTTGTACATGCATTTGACCTAAGAAGTAGCATGCAGGAAGGACAGTAGCTCTTGCACTTCTTTGAGGAGACTTTCCACTTTGGATTAATTCTTCAATTAGCCAGACCAGTGCTGGTAGTACTTTCATGTGAGTAGCATGTGTAAGAGCAAGGTTTTAACTGAAGCTCCAAGGTCCTCATCTGTGAGGTTTGTTTGCAGACTTGGACTTTTTCTATTTGCAAAAATTAACTTTTAGTCAATTAATGTTTATACTGTTTATGCATTTGTTGAAGTGTTTATTTCTCACACCTTATTATCTACGGCTTCTAGACAGTAACATTCTGTTTCACATTTTGTAACTTGTGGGCTTGACCATCGAGTTCTTTCTCCTGCTCCTGCACAGAGTATGCAGAAAAACTTGCTCTGCAATTGACTCCCTAGGAACATCAGTTGAAATTTTTGGTTGGTATCAGCTTTGGAAGTAACAAATGACAATAAAAATCAAGAACTAAATATTGTGGGTTAACCCCAGACAGTAGCTAGGCTCCACACAGCCATTTGCTCACTTCACCCCTCAGTGGTATGGGGAGAGAATCAGAGGGGTAAAAGTGAGAATAATGGGTTGAGATAAAGACAGTTTAATATGTAAACTGGATGGTACAAGTGCAAGCAAAGTGAAATAAGAAATTCATTCACTGCTTCCCAACAGCAGGCACATGTATTGCCCTTTCCAGGAAAGAAAGGTATCACATGCAATGCCTACTTGGAAAGACAAATGCTTAACTCTGAACATACACCTTACTTCTTGCTTTACCCCATTTTTTATTGATGAATATGACATAATTTGTTATGGGCTTTCCTTTCGGTCAGCTGTTCCAGCTGTGTTCTTTCTCAGCTTCTTGTGTGCCCTCAGAGCAATTGCTGTTGGAACAATGACCTCAACAACCTGAACACTGCTCTGCCGTAAGTGTGTTAACTTATAACTAGTGTGTTATCAACACTGTTCAGGTCACAAATCCAAAACACTGCCCCCCAAAATACCACTTGGAATATTATTTCCCATACCTATATTACAGCCAAATAGGAGTCCACATTTTTCTGCTTCTTAATCTAAGAGAGAACTCCACCATGCTGATAGGCTGCTCAGATGCCTAGTCACTATATAAGGTCTATTCTCCAGCCATATTCTACAGTGTCAACACATATATTTCTCCCTCTGAGGAGCTGAGGTTTGAGACTCAGTCTGTCACTCTAGTTTTCTGCACCGTGCTGTAAATTTGGTATGAGTTCTTTAAAACTGTCAGGGACTAAGCTCTAAAGGAAACACTCAAAGAACAAGGATTTGATGAAAATGGAATACCAAACTTTTACAGACAAAATGGAATAAAAGGTGTTCAAACAGAAGGTGAACATGCGTGAAATGTTCGTAAAATTTCCTTTGGAAGTGTGGACTGCTGAGGGGATGTTGTGTTGATAAACATTTTATGTGTATGGAACAGAAGTACATGGTTTTATTGTTGCCAGTGAAAGAAAGCTGTTTTGCCACATCTGTGTTCAATGGGTGCTGTGTACTCAGCAATTACTTTTCCTGGGTTTTGGCGTCCTTAATTTGAATTACCACAGTGCCTGAACTAGACACCTTGCAGTGGTACCACAAGCTGGTTGGTTTGGCTAAAGTGTCAGCAATGACGCTGATGTGCCTCGTGAACTAAGAAATCCTATGCAGAGCAGCCTCCAGATGATGTTTTCTTTTCCTGTATGAATAAGAACTTGCTCTGTGTTTGTAAAATGCCTACTACGGTAGAACACTGGGTTCATGCAACTCCTTTACACCCCACCAGATTTCAAGAGCAAATTGGATTTTTGAAGACCAGAAACACAGTAATCCTGATGTATTTTCAAATAATTTCTTCCAGTGAAGAAAATCCTATGTTCTGTTTTCTTATTTTTATGTATGACAGAAGGAAAGGCAGTTTTGACTTTAAGGATTTACTTTCTAAATCCAATAAGGCTGTTGAATATATAATGAACTACTTTTATTGGCAAAGAAAGGTTGTTTGCTTGTTCCTGCTACAATAATAAAGACTTCTGCTGACAGAAGCAAGCTGAATCCATTTTGGGTTCAAAAGCATCCTATTTATAGTCTAGATGCAAAATGATCTCTATTCACTACAATGTCTCATTTGCAGGTTATCATTCTGCTTTCCTCTGAAAGCAAGTCAGCAGATGTTTCCTCCCATCTTGACTCATTGCATTAGTAATAGAAAAACATTTTGCATCCTACTATGATACTCTTCATAAGCAGAACTGGAGGACAGAACCAACTTGTTTAAAACACAGGACACAATACAGCCACATTATCCAAATCCTTCAGGTTTTGAATCAACTAACTTTCCATAGAGTTGCAGTAGAACAGCATTAGCATTCTCTCCTGAAAAAAACCAACAAAACAAACCAACAAACAATAACAACAAAAAAACCCAACCAAAACCTCAACAGAATAAAATAGAATAAAATAGACAAAAATGGGAGCAAAAAAAAAAAAAAAGAATAAAATTTTGCCACAGGTCTTAAAATGAAAATTTGTTACAGCCTCATACCTCATCAGTGTTTCATTTCCGCATACAAAGTGAATGAAAAATTACCACTATTTCACACTTCTGAAACTGCTTTTTGATACCACTTGGTAACTTCTGTGGATATTTTTCCCAATTTGATCCAGTGCTGTTGTTGAAGTTATCTGAAATTATAATATTTCAAGGTTTCAAAATTCAAGGCTGTTTCATAGAATTCAGCAACTCCATAGGCAAGATACATCCTTTATTTTTTCATGTTAAATTTTATGAGAGAGGAAGTGATGTATCACTGGCAAGTTGGCTTATAAATCAGGAAATTTGCTGGTTATTTTCCTCAAAACTTCAAAGCCTCTGAAAAATCGTTTAAGTTCTTTCTGCTTATAAAACTGGTTAAGAGGAAAAAAATATGTCTGCATCTGAAAAAAAAGGACTCAACAATTTCTATGAATATTTTTTCTGCTTCTTTCTTGACCAGTGATGGCTATAATGTTTTTTAGGATCACTGGGTACTGATCTGTTTAGTAGTGAATTATTCTGAACACTGGTTAATGAACAATTTCTTTCTCTACATCCCTTATCAGTACTGTTTCAGTACTATGTTTATTACATTACCAGCAGCTCACTTCTGTTCTAAGCTCACATAGACTGGGAGAAGCAGGCAATAGTAAAATAACAGATGAAAATTACCTTTCACCCTACAATCAGGACTGACTCATTTTGAGAGATACTAGCATGAATGAACACCAAAGATTCTGGGAATCTTGGAATTGGGTCCAAGTGATTGTATAATGTAGAAAAGATGTAAATGTTACTTTGTTTGAAAATCTGTAGCTATTGCTGTGCTTTGAGATGGGCTAATTTCACATTTCAACAGCATTTCTAAACTGTCCTGATCTTGAAGTACATGACTTTTTTTTTCCTGGTCAAGCTACTTTTGTTAAAATCCCATTAACTTAAAAGTTATTAAGCCATACACAGCCAAATATTTTTGTCAATACGCATTTTCACACTTTATTTTGGTCCATGCTAGATGCACAGAACAGGAAAATCCAAAGAAGTCAATGCTGACATTAACGGGTATCATCTAAAGCCACTCAATTAAAGAAACCCTTACATAACACAGCTCTAAACCACCTTGCACGCACTACGCAAAAAAGGTTCAAGCCAAAGGCAGCCTGCAATGCAGTAATTGTCAAATCCACAAAAGTCAGTGGAAAAACATTAATAAGCCTCTGTAAGAATACCAAGGCTTCACATTTACACTGTTATCACCATCTTAAAGTGGAAATCAGGCTAAGAACAATACATGCTCTTAGAAATCAGCCTAATGTTAATATCTTGCACATCCTTCCATCCACAGACGATTCTTTATTAAGATGTACTTAATTCTATTTTCTAACAGACTGTATTTCCTTGCAAAAGTAATCTTGAAGACAGAACCTGCCTTCTTTCAAAACAAGCAGACAGAGCAAGACTTGTTTTCTTTGACTAGATTGCCATGCCATGCCCTGTGTAGTTTGCCTCAATACACTTGGCATGTTCATCTAAAACTTTTCCAATGTGCTTAAAAACTCTTTCACAGTATTTGTACAGCAGTCTCACAGACCCATGTTTGTCCTCACTGCACATGCAATGCATAACAGAAATAATTCAAAACTCATGATGGCTTGCCACAATTTTAGTAACTGAATTCTGTCAAGTGACTTTGGATTTACCCCAGAACCCACCAAATCTGCAAGAAATAAAAAAATCACAATTTGCCTCAAATATGTTGCTATTTTGCCCTCTCGGGTTGCACCTACAAATTGACAGAAATCTATTTTCTCAGTGCAATGACAAATTTCTAAAGCACAAAGGGGAACTCCAGAGGCATGTAAAGTGTGATAATTTCAATTAAATTCAAGAAGCTATGAGAATTTATGCCAAAGAGTTTGTCTGCATTAGCTCAAAACTTGCTGCTGAAGATGATATATATTTGGTAACCCAAGAGTCCATTTTCCACTGTCCAGCAGCTAGTTAAGAAGATTAATGACTGCTCTGTAGCTCCAATTAAACTCCTTTATGACCAAGAGGGACCAAACAAGTTTTGATTTCAAAAGTACTGCTTAAGAAAGAAGACCAGGGCTGCATAACACTGACATTTTATTAGAATTCATCTGTAACAAATGGAACTTGTGTCAGCAAAGAACTGATTTTCATACAGACTTTCTTTTGCCACCAATGTAACGAAGTAAGAAAATAAAAAGCACGCCTTTCATTCTGTAAAACATTTACGCGTACTACTAATTAGAGGTAATTGTATCTTTTTTAACAAGCCATTTTACAAGGTAATTTTTTAAATTTTTCAGTCTATGCATCCAAAACAAGAGCAAAGAACACAAGTTTTTATTATCTTTGTAAAGACACTCCAAGCTTGAATGGCAAAGCCACATAATGGATGGTTATGATGAGACCTGCAGCCTTCTGATATCTGTGGAGTATCAGGGCACCAAGAAAAGAAAAAGAAAACAAAAAGAAGGAAAAGAAAAAAGAAAAAATAATAAAAAGAAAAATGGGAGAGAATAAAAGGAAAAAAAAGCAGCTGCTTTTTTAAGTAATTGCAAACTTTTTTTTTCCTTTTTACATGTTCTGTGTCATTTAAATACATACAAGTGGATTTTATAAGCAGTTTCTTACAGATGGGTTCAAGTTATAACATTATTGGGTGTAGAATCAATAGGGCAGTGCATAGTACAAAGGTATATATAGAAAGTGCAAATCTCCTTAGAGGGCCACTCCTTCCCCCAGCCATCCTCTCCACTATCTAACCACTCAAATAATTTTTTAAAAAAGAGCTAAATTAAACTTTTGTATAAATCATTTTTCTATATTTTGTGGGGTTTTTCCCCCATTGCAACTAATTACAAAATTAGACATAACTACACATATAAACGTAAATAATAGCACCGTATTGGTTATGCTGATGAAACCAATTTTAAGCTTGGAAATGTACGATGTATGTAGACAAAGATGCTCACAATTTAAATTAACTGTAGAATGTGTATATAAGAATACAGAAAGTGGAATGCACATCAATGATGCTAAGAGTTATCTTAAGAAACACAAAACCTAAAAAGAGTATTGAGTTGTACAACAGTTTTCCTCACAATTTGGCTCTGCTTTTTTGTACCTTTTTTTTTTTTTTATTCCCTCATTTCCTTTGGAGCTTGCAAGATGGTCTACTAGGGAAAATGCACTGATCTCTTTACAGATCCAGTTTGCAAGACCGTTCCCTAGTCTGTGTTCCCAAAATGACACTTTTTTATTATTTTGCTTTTTTGATTCTCCATATTCAAGTTGAAGAACATAACCACATTACATAACCTGGCACTTCAATAATTACTTTAAAGTACAAATCAAGAAAGAAGAGAAAGAAACATAGTGCACATTCTTCTCTGGTTCAGATGTAAGTTATAGAATCTCATTCTGAGGTAGCCTTCTATAATACTTCTATTCCTATATATATATTTATATTTTTGTTTTGATTTTTTTGGTTTGTGTTTTTTTTTTTTCCTTTAGTGACTCTGCCNTTTTTCATTATAAAAGTGCTCAAATATAATTCCTGGAGTTTGGTCTTTCATATTTTTCTTTCCACTAGCAGTGGGAAAATTGGAAGAAGAAGAAAAAATGTTGAGATCACACTGACAAGCCACAGCAGTGCTCCTATTTGAAATCCCATAGAAAGACTTCCTTTGATACTCATGGACTGACAATGGCAGAACATATGACAGAAACCGAGGTCAATGTAAAAATGGCATCCCATAAAGAGTCTCAAAAGTACTTTGTGCTGTTTACAAAATTTTACTGATTTCCTGGAAGAAAATCTACTGTCATTCTACAATATATCCTGTGGGCTGAGTCTTGGTAGCCTTACATGAAAGCAATGGTTACTGAAAGCAATGGTTTGACTTTAGCAATTTGCAGACACTAGTGAATAAGCAGGACTTGGCCCAAAATAAACTTAAAAAAAAAAAAAAAGAAAAAAGAATAAAAGAAAAGATGCATAAGCACTGCTGATGTCTACAGCTTCTGTACTGCTACATCTCTGTAATGATAACACTATAACCAGTGACACAGTGGGTTTGAAAAGCCAACCATAAACAGATTTTCAATTTGTGGGCTGGTCTGTTATTGGAAATATGGAAAGATAAAGGGCCTTGACTACCTATGTGTTTTGGGTTATCATTTATTACCATCCATACTTGATTAGAAATCGGAAATGCATATTTTTCAAAATTGTCTGGTACATGTATTAAAATGTTTGAAACGAATAACAAGAGATATAAACAAACCGAACCAAATACAAATGAAGGCTAACTTAAAGAAATGCTATTCAAAATAGGCATCAAATATAAGGCACTCTAAATGTAAAATTAAAATAAACCCCAGCATCCCCAAGCAATGCTGTATGCCACAAAACGTTTGATTTCACAGAGCAATGTGTGTTTGGCTTTGCCCTGTTACATACGATAAATGTAAATTATATAGCGCACACTATAGACAGTATACTATTGAATACAATTTTAAAACATCTTAATACCTAGTATATTACAACATTCTCCCCTCCTAAAGGGATATGCACTGACCTTTCCCACATGCACACCTCCTACATTTAATAATATGATTTCTTATTGCACTATAGTGTTACAAATATTGAACTTCACTTGAAGCCTAAATCACATACTCTGTGTGCGTGTGTGCATGTGTGTGCACGTGTATGTGTGCGTGTGTGTGTTCAGGTGGAAATGTGGATAGAAATATTATTTGAGAGATGACGTTCAAATATCAATGATGTGCATTCCTCACTTCCCTTTGAAACTGAGGCTTTATGAACCTTAAAAATGCAGAGATGATCAAATAGGAGTTTCATATAATTGCAATATGCTGAAAAACTTTCCCAATGCTTTGATAAATCCAGGTATGTAAGAATTGATATGTTTATGTGCATGTATGTGAATATCTATCCATCTGTAACTCTGCAACTATACAGAGTCAGACAAGGGTAAACAGTAATACATAACATATATATATAAAAAGGGAGAGGGTGTGAGTGTGCATGTGCATATGTGCGCATGTGTGTATATGTGCTAGCAGCATCTTTATACTTTGCGCCTCCCTGTTGATTCCAAAAGAAACCAAAAAGCCCCATTTTGATTTAACTGATTACAATGAATATTTTCTTAAAGAAAAAAACCAAAACTATAAAATTAATATCTAACAAGACTGTGGTACTGTAGGACTGCACAAAAATGTGCAAATTTTCAAAGTATTTAACATTTCTACAGCACGATATTACAGATAACAGTTCTACAGCTTAAAAAAAAATCTATATTATTTAAACAAAAATATCAACAGTTATGCAACCTTTTCTTTAATTCACTTCATTGAATGATAAACTCCTGTTAAAAAAAGGAAAAAGTTTACACAGTTAAAAATGAAGCACAGGTCAGCAGAATCTTTACAATACTAAAAAACTAAATCAAGGACTTTCTTTTTAAACATTCCCACATTTTCCCTAAAGTGTTATGATGAGCAGTATGACAGGAAAGGGTGATGTTGAAGTAAAGAGTCTGCTTTGTTTGAGAAGCCAGGACCCAACCTTGCAACAAACATCTTGCAATGAACAGCAGTTCTCAAAACTCCTCTTTGCAAAACCATGTAATCCTGAATAAGATGATCATTTTTTCTGATTAATTTCCTCTTCCCTTCAACCAATGTCGAACCCTTGAGGTATCTGTAAATGAGATCCTTCAGACGCCTCAGTGGTCAGGATTCTTTTATTATGGTTAGGTTATTAAACTGTGAATTCTTGGTCCACATGGAATAGTTGTTGTTGAGTGGGGTTTTTTTTTGTTGTTTTTTTGTTTTATATATCCCCAATACTTTTGTTCTTTTTTTTTATTTTTTTTTTATCTTATATATCCCCAATAATTGCTCCTTAGCTAAGAGTTAAGAAGTACTTCTAAAGCACATCATATGGCTCAGAAGCGGCTCTCTGGATCTTAAAGGGCCTGCAATAAAAATCCACAATGGGTTTTTATGTTGCATAGTGATCAAAGCTGCCCAGATATTCCAGTGCGGCTCGATAGCAGAACTGGTATTGATCCTGGAAAGAAAGAAAACAAAAGCATCAAAAAGTCAGTTTTTTGATTGGTTTCCAGTTTCCTTCAACAAGACTGAATACTTTGTAGCTACAAATACACCACCGAGACATCAGCAGTTCAGGTATGTTCACTTGCTAACGTGAACAGAAAACTATTGTGAGTTACAACAGATGGAAGTAAGACACTAATTTAATGTGATAACATTTTCCACAGAATGCAGCTTATTTTTGTGCAGAGACTATATACTCACCTGCTGACTGACTGTTATTCTGGATTAAAACAGTATCAGCATAAAGCTTTCTTCCGATGGCAACATGCTAGGGTGCTTTTCCCCCATGTATTTGAAAATTAGTGGCAAAATATTCAATCAATTCTACAGAAAATACAACACACTAAGAGACAAAGTCCATCAAAGTCTTAATATGGAATGCTATATGGAAAACCCTCAGGTTAAAATTCATGTTAAGGAAGCAAAGGGAATCCCAACCTTTCAGTAGTACAGACTTTGATGAAGATGTGAAGACACCTTAAGCCTGTGGCAAGAAAAAGGGCTAAAACAGAAATATGCAGCTAAAGCACAACATTCACACGAAACAGACTGCATTTTAACCTACACAGGGAAGAAGAGAGAATTTTAGTGTGGTGAGAAATTTGCTTATACATATGATGAAACCATTGGGCATTTTGTGTTTTTCTCACCCCCATAAAGCAGTCCTTCTGCACATTTATGTTATGCTGCACACTTACACTAAAATGGTACATCTGTGTACTCATTTGGCACTGTCACTCAGGGTTTAAATGGTAAAAAAGAAGGAGAAAACCCCAAAAAATCTAAAAGAGATTGCTCCAAAATATCAAGAATGCTTGTTTATTTATCTGATAGTGGTATGTGGTAACCCCACATAGGTTGCACTTGGTAAGATCACAATTAAAATTCTTTTGGAGGCCAGGAAACTAATCAGATATTTGCTTCACTGAGGTTGTGTGATCAGTAATTGCTGTTTTCTTTCAGTTGGAATAAATGGTTGGAACAGTGGCAGAATGCATTACACATATGCCTAAATTTTAAGCGTATATGTGGTCCACATGGAGTTCAATTGCTTTGATGAATAAAAATTAGATTTCCTGGCAGTTTATACTGAATGAGAGATTTGTTTTCCACAGAATCCTGAAAGAAATCAGTACACAACACTTCTGCTTTCAGCAATGAGGATGAAGGGTAGCATACACAAATAAGTCAAAGCAGGGGGAGAGAGAATATATTGCAGAACTGAACACTGTATTTGTCAGGTAGGCTCAAAGAAGCAGTTTTTCAGTATACTGCAGTTATTTTTTGGAGCCAAAATGACAGAAAGCAGTCATTTTTCATTTTGCTTATCCAGAAGAATGATGGTAATGGAAAAGAAATGGAATTAACTCTTCACTTTGGTCACAGTGATTTACTTGGCTAACTGTCAAGATTAAAAATAAGTATCTGTATTTTTCATAGAAGTTTTTACGAAGTTGTCTTTTTAAAAATAGGACTACCTAGCTTCTACTGAACAAATTTTATTTTTTAATGGAAAATGGCACACTCTGGGGAACCATTTTAAATTTCACAGACTTAATTTAAAGGCCAGTGTCAATCATATTATACTAAATAAAAGTATGGCCTAAAATGTTTCCCTTCTCTTGCCCTTCTTCTTTGTTCTCATATTGCTCTGGCTTAGTTCTGGTCTTCTGTTCAGAAATCAAAGCAGAAATTAAGTACAACATTATGTTTAGGCATTCTTTATGACATGACACAGTTCCAAGCATGCAGGCTCAGGTGATCAGGTGATACTGCTTATCCCTTTCTTTATTTCTCTGTGCCACTCTTGCTAGCACAAGAAGTATTTACGCTATAGTTCTCCTGAATTCTAAATTTACTATTATGATTTTCAGGCCAAACACCTACTTGCTTGGTGACACAAAGTCAAGAAAAACATGAAAATAATACAGGGTCAGTCTTAGCTTCCAGAACAACAACAACAACAACAAAACTCAGGGGATCCACCTGCAGAAATAATTTGCCACCTTCTTTATTACCACATATTTTTGCCAGGAAAAAAGGTTCAACAAAAAATGGGTGATGTTTCACAAATGGTTTTTCTCAACTACCATAATTTAGGATCCACTATTAAAATGATTTTTTTCTTCCCCAGCCTGCAGTAACTACTGCTGTAACAGGAAATAATCCTTGCAGTACCTTTAGGGCAGATTTTACTCTCTAGTCATAGAGTCATTATATGACTTCAGATATAAATGTAAGCACATATAGACTGTTTATACAGTCTCAATATGCGCCTTTTTTTTTTCCATGCAAATACTGCTTCTTTTCCATCACTATCGTATATAGATACTGTTTTGCTCACCTCTGTCTGTACCATGGCTGGCCGCTGTGTCCTTAACATTTTGACTGTTTGGAAGATGTCTACAACACCTTCGTATCTCATTCTTTCTAACACAATGCTCAGGGTTATGAATACTCCAGTCCTTCCAACACCCGCACTGTTGCAATAAAGGGGAAAAAAGGGGAAATGGATGTTAATTGCCAGTTAATGCTGAAAGAATTGGCTGACAAATTATCTGTAGTTACAACACACCATATGTGTACAAATTTCTATATGGTGAAAGGCTCACTAAGCAAAATATCACAGCAAATTACCACTTTGAATTTAAAAGAATAACTGTGGTCAAGATAATTTTATATGGTATTAAGTACGTCCTGATTCTCCAGTCTTCCTTGCAAAGTACCTTGTTTTTTAATCCAGATACACAATAATCAGTGCATGGTGAAGGAAAATAAGAACATTTGTTGCCAGTAACATACACTGGAATTGACAAGAGAAAAAGAAGCCAAAATGCATTTTACTGCTTGCTTTACTTTAGTTTGTTCATGCATATGCCCTATTTTGCACATTTCAGTGTGTTATTTTACCTTCTATTTTGAGTTGGAAATAGTGGATGTTGAATTGATATTGAACTTTGCATGACCATTCCAATTTAAATAATGGATACATGAACATCTCAACATAGCTTTTATTCAAGTCTGGGTGTCGATCTTTGCTTTCTAATGCTGATATTCAGATACTGTGTATGTCTACACTAGTCTTACAAATCTTCCATGAATATATATTGTTTGTTTGCTCTCTGTTCTGTCTTGAGTTTCTGTTATTAGTTTAAACCCTCAAGAAGTGATAGAAAATCTTGTAATCAATAGAGCCAATAGCTATCAGCTTTTAAAATTAAATAATTACTTATTCATGAAGATTACCCTTGGTCAAAGAGACATATAACTACACATAAAAAAAGATTTTCCAAGTCTGAACTTCTATGGGTGGAAATTAAGCATTGTTATCTTGCAGGTGATCCTAATAATTTCACTGGGTTTTCTCCAGTCAGATAAACTTGGGATGCTGAATATTTATGAGACCTATTCACAAGCCATGAGAGTGGAAGAACATGAACAGCAGGTAAAGCCTGAAGAACTCTGAATGTTCATATGAACAATGACAGAGATCCAATGAATTTATGAAATCAGTGTGGAAACTGAATGTCCAAACTGTATAGTGCTATCTTAGTGTTTGGCCTACATTAGTGTATTTCTAGGGCTATTAAACATATGCAATCAGATTTATCAATTTTGCATAGCCTGTGTGCCTTCACATTGCTGAAGCTAAAGGACAACTGACAGAACACTTGAGAAAATATCATGCTGTCAGTGCTGATTTACGTATGTGGGATGACAGCACACCTGGACACCTAAAGCAATTGCAGTGTAAGGTCTCCTTGCCCTGATGAGGTAAATTAGAAATCTGATATTTAAGAATCATCCTGAAAAATCCTGGAAAAACATCGTTGGAACCTGCTTGGACTTCATAGAGCTGATGACAGTGTGATCTAAACCAAGTAGCCCAGACTGAAGAAACCAGCAGAATGAATGCAGATTACCATTTGACATTCTCCTTGTTCCTACTCCTGTTCCACCATTTAAAGATAACCAACAAAAACCAGTATGATTTTCTTAACTGATGAGAGGACTTCTGGCCACATGTATTAGGCAAGTCTTCACTACTTTAATAAAATTACTCAGAAGTCTTGAATTCAGCAAAAGGAAGGAATTTATTTGTTGTCTTATGTTCTTAAGAAATCAGCAAGTATCTAGAGATGCTACTTAATGAGGAAGAGAGTCTAATATGGAAAGATTACAATGCTTGCAAATCCTAACTAGTCATCAAGCATAATATTTCCATAAAAGTCTTTAGGAGACTGATCCTGCTACCCTAAGATTGGCCAGCATATTTTAACACTGCAACAATTCCTATCAAAAAATGCTTAGGATTTCTAAAGAGTAAAGGTACTACTTCATGATACAGTATGGTTACCAAAGTTTTAACAGAAACCAAAGTTAGGATGCTTTAATTTAAGCCATGAGAAAGCACTGATATTTTCATAAAGTTTGTTACTACAAATACATCTTGAATGCATTCTGGGAAAGGTTGGTCTTCCTCACTGTCCAGCTAAAAGCTGGAATAAGATGACTATAAATATGTAACATTGAAGTGAAAATTTTTCTTCAAAGTGAACAGTCCTTTGTTCTCTTAAATATTTTTAATTATCTGCCTGATGAGGTTAAAAACTTTTAAATTCAACACAGTGACCTATTTGTAAAAGTGGCATGGAAGAGGAAAATTTAAAATTGTGGGTGGCAAGACTTTAATGTGTAACAGAGAAAGGAAACTTGTGAAAACTGTATACAGTGGGAAGAAAACCCAAAGTGGCATTAGGGAAGTTTTAATTCATTTTAAAATTCATCGTGGCACAAACTAGAGGCATTAGTACAGTAATTCTACAGAGACTAGGAAAATGCAAGTATCCAGGATCTTGTGCTTTCTGAAAGAAACAAATAAACTTACTAGTTTGCTAAGAACTTTTCCTATTATGTAAGTTGACTATGATAATGATAATGATGACTAGCATTACCAGTCCCTAAACTTTCATGACAATGATGATAAAGACATTTAAAGACCAAACCATCATTAGTTACACTGGATTTGACTCATAATTTTAGCATGAAAGATCACATCCATTGCTTAATACTCCTGTGCTCTCAAAACTCATTAATGTCAAAGAATAAGGCTTATTCCTATCAGGGTTGTCCTGCCAAATGAATCCCAACCACTGCTCTGCAACGCTATTCTCCTAGCAGGACATAAAACATTTTATGCACTCAAAAAAGGTAGTATTCAAGTAGTCCAGTATATTTATTACACCAGTCTTTCAGATTAGGGAGTCATAAAGAACTCTGCTTCTAGTTGCTCTTGACTTTGGAAGGATGAGAATTTCTCTCCAGCTGTAGATTCATAGATTCTAGTAAACTCATTCACTTTGTCTTCAAGCTAGTATTGGGGCATTCCTTGGTTTGCACTAAGGACGTAGAACTTGTGTCAGTATTTTGTATTTCCATTATATAAATAATAATATTTAATCTACCCAAAATAATTTCATGTTACAAAAATGAGTATCTAAAATCCTAACGGAATTTATAGAAAACAATTTATTAAATAAAAGATAAAGATATTATTTTTGGCCATCTGCTATGGACTCTAGAGAGAATCTTACTTTCTTATTGTAAAGAAAATAAATACAAGAATACTAAAAACCCTGCTCTGGATTATGCCTACATACTCTGCAAGCTGTTTTCACCTACATATCAATTATAAAAGAATTGAAGGAAGTCGTCGCATCAAAAAATGAGGATTAAGTTCTGAAGTTAGAACTCATCAACCCAAACCTCAATGATTTTTTGATAGGCAAAGTTTCCAAATATCACTTTCTATTCCATTCCCTTTCTTGAGATAGCTACCATTTTTATTTGTCTCATCTTGATTGCTACTAATGTGCTACTGAGGTGTAATTAGCCTGTTTGCAACTAATAATTCCCACCAAAGGAACAGCCTCGCTTTTAATTTTCGGTGGAAAAAATATCAGCTATAGCAGCCTGTGATAAGGCTCTCTTTAGGCTTTCCGTGTGTGGCACTGACCAGATTGCTTTTACGCTGCATTAGAAACATTTTTAAGTGAAGAAAAAATCATGTGTTTCCACATCTTTCTGAAGAAGCATTTTGATGGAAATGGAATATCACAGAACAGTTTCCATTATGTAAAGCAGTTCATCGTGTTCCTTTTTAGATTTTCTATTTGCTTACATTTTCTAATAGTTCACCTCTGAAATTCCATTTAAATACACACCTTTGCCATGATCAGCAATCAGGTTTAGAAAAAAACCCAAATCTGTGTATCAGTTGCATTTAGTCTTTGTTTACTTACCTGCAATGAACAGAAATTGGTCCATCCTGACCAAATTGCTCTTTCGTTTTATGCACTTGGCCTATGAAGTCAATAAATCCTTCTCCAGACTTTGGCACTCCTTGTTCTGGCCAGTCAGTGAACTGGAACTGCCTCACTGTTCGGGACTGGCCATCCTTTAACAAAAGACACAAATAATGTAGCACTAAAGCATATTGAAGTGGCTTCAAGTCAGTCAGTCAATAATTATAACGACAATCACAAAACAAGGACATTGAGAGGTGCTGGGGAATGGCTAAGATCACATTTATGAAAACTCTTTCAATTGCAGTACTAGCTGGAGCTTTTGTAGACATTGGCCTGGATGTTTAGTTTCATTACAACATTGCATGGATTCCCTTCCCCTCTGCATAGGAGAGCTGTCTGACACTGTGTAAAAGATATGTCTGAGGCTAAAGGCACAGGATATATGACTTTTTTGGTAAGTTATGTTTTGAATCCTATGGACTGAAATTCCTTTAAATATAAATCAGGTAGAATAAGGTTATCCAATCTCACTTTCCATTTCCTAGTTGGCAGGAATATCTTAACTGATAAAACTTGTTTAGTCATTGCCCTCCTTGCAGACAATACCTTTAACAGTATGCTGCTTCCTATAATGTGAACATTTTGCCTGGAACAAGATGGGTCAAAATAAGTCAGTTGTTTAACAAACCAGAGATTTCCCTTTAATAATGGTTAATTCACAAATAGCTTGGAGTCAGTTAAAATAGAAAAGAAGGACTTCCTTTTACAAAACAAGCAATGCAAAGATCTTCAATCCCTGTGGTGAGGAATACCATTGCTTAAAAGTGCAGAATACCGCAGTTAGTTATTTTTTATAATAAGGCCACTGAAATTACTAAATACTGACTTCCACTGTCTGTCTGTTCAATGTATAAAAAGTCAGGACATGGAAAAAATACAATACAAATGGATAAAGTAAATTTATTCTGCATTTTCAAACGCTGTGCATGATGATTTTGACACTGTCAATCTGCACAGTTGAAATGTTTAAAAGCATGGGCATATGGGCTATGAATGTTAACTGGTGCCTCTGGACATTACGCATCCTAAGCACTCACTCTTCCAGGTCTTTGAAATGGTCTTCTACTAAGTGAAACTCATGAGAAATGGAAATTATTACAGGAGATTCTCCCCAAAAGCAACAAGTTATGCTGGAGGCAAGAAAAATCTTTCTTTTTTCCCCTCTACCACAAACGCTGAGCTATTACAGATCTTTAAAATGAAATAGAAGTGATTTTAAAAATAACCAAAGGAAAACCCAATAGTTTGCTTTTCTGTTTCCTCTGGTATTGTGGGGTTTTGCCTTCCATCTCTCAGACGAGTAAGGAAAACAGAAAAAGCGTGTGTGTGCCAACTGCTCACTGTGAGAGGACACACACACTTCCACTACACTACTGTGACAGTTCAGTATGTTTCTCTGGTATGCCTTTTGCCACACACAGAAAAAAATGAAATGTTTGAAAACATTCACCTAATAGAAAGAGCTAAACATTTCCTTCCAACATGGCATTTTCTTAATATAAACTTTTCTGATAGTCTCTGTGATGCCATTTTCTCCCCAAAAAACCATAATGAAATTGCATTCTACAGATAGCCTTAGGCACATGACATGAATTAATCAAGAAGACATAGCAATACGTTGATTCCCTACAAAATAACCTTCCATTGTTCTAAAGTAAAGAGAGAAAACCTGAAATCTGACTTACTGGCCAACAAGTTGGTTAAGGAGATGGAAACTCTCCAGTAATTTCTCACACTGACTGGATTTATACTATAGTAACAGTAACTCTTTTGGGTTAGAAAGAGTAAGAAGACACCACTTTACTTAAGTCCAGTCTGTCACCAGAAAGACCACATATTTCTATGTGATAAATAGATTTAACAGTAAATATTTGGTTTTCGTGTTGTCTAAATCAACTCTATTGGTATGCTTCATGATTTTTGTAACTCAGTATTCCAATGCAAGTCTGTGAATGACAATAACTTCTGTTATCTAATGTTATTTAATAAGCAGAGAAGTTACTTAGTCTATGTCTATAGCATTAAAGCATATTGGGAACTGATCTGCAATTTCTTACAGTTCCCTCTGCTACTGACATTATAAACAGTCCTGATTTCTTTTAATGAGATTCCTGCCAACAGCAGTCTAAATACAAATATCAAACATTATTAAAATCTTTACTTTCAAATATTGTGACAGTTTGCACAGTTAGTTATCGAAATAAGTGCCTTCAGATCCCTATGTGGCACAGAGGGCTTTTAATATATCATCCTACTGATTGGCTGACCGTTTGGAATTCTTCTTGCTCCTTGCAGGGGATATTCAATTGTCTTTTGATCAAGCTGTAGAATTTATAATATTCTCTTACAGCCATCTCTACTAGTTTAGCCTTAAATGAGACTGGCCCAACATATTGACCCCTGGAGTTTACAGAGAAAGTGAGTACAAAGCAGTCCAAGCAGCTGATTGAAACAGAGGTCAGTTTCACTGTACAATAATTCACAGTTGAGTTTCAGAAATAACAGGGAGTTCCAGACCAGACACTTGCTGCTGGCACCTACAAAGGCAGTGTGCCTCATTTTTTGGTTCTGTGGCATAATTGGTCAGCATGGCCCTGCCAGAGCATGGATGGTATTCTGACAGTATGGATGGATTTGGAGATGAAAGGAAGAGAGGATGGTTACAGCCACTGCAGCATTACTCTTCTTTGAATGCAACAATTTAGTCAGATGATCTCAGTTACTGGGGGTGACAGCCACCAAAGCCTAGCTATAATGCATATTTTAGTAAGCAGTTCCTACTGCTTCCGGTAAATTTGGAAGGAGATATAGTTTCCTAGCATATCTACAAAATTTAGAATGGTGCTGTCAGCTCACTGATGACTTTAGCAACATTTGGACCACCATGATAAAGAGATTTTTAAAATCTGAGGAGCAACAACATGTGATGGTAAAATGTCATAACAGGACTGTCAAGATGCATGTAAGCTTAACATTTTTTAAAAGAGGCATATTAATATCAGGCCAAACAAAACTAGTTCTGGTAAATTTGGTTATTTGACCCTTCCAGACTTTTTACTGCCTTAATAGATGTAAGTAAACAAGACTTTCTTAAAGACTATACTTCAATGTAAACTCTTGAAAGAACTATTTGGAAATATATTCTGTTTGCAGACAGTTCAACTACATTTGTGCTTTTTTGTTAAAGCTGTTATTTTGTCATCAGATCTTGGTGAACCGTATCACATAATACCTCTTCCAGACTGAGACAGAACAGATTTTCAATAGAGGGTCTATGAAAACTATCAGCATATTTGTAGTGAAATTGGTTTTGACTACCTCTGCTTACAAGTGTGCTTAAAGACTAGGAGCCAGTTCTCCACTTTTGTTAAGCATGAATAGGTTAGAGAAGCTTTGAGTCATATGATCCTTACTAAATTTCAAATAGAATGAAAATCAGATCCAGTGTGTCTTCAGTATCTTTACGAAAAACTACACCTAAATCTCATTTGCCAAATAGAAAGGGTCATATGCTGACTTGGTTAGTGACAATACTACCCAAATTTACTTCATGCTTACATTAAAAGCAGCAGTCTAGCTAAATATGAGAAAGTCTGATATTTTGGATACTGACTGGTAACTCTGAATAGCCACTCATGTTATTTTCGGACAGTACACCCTGCTATTTTGCTTGAATGAATATTATTCCACAGTGCCTACAGAAACAGAGGCTGACAGTGTGTTTTTCTGCCATGCAGACTAAAGTGCTAGAAGTGAAAAGTCTGAGAAAAGCCAAACATATATTAAGAGTTTACGCATGTTTAAACTTGTATCAGGGCTCAGTTTTCGACTCAGGAATTCAGATAAGAAATGCAGTATTAAAATGAGGATGCTAGGGTCACAGCTGCATGGATCTACGCTGCAGATATACTAGAGTGCTGAAAATAAGCTATACGAAAAATCAAATTATAATGTGCAAAGTTCGTCAAGCTTTTCTTTTGAATGTCATTTGTTCTGCATTTTTAAAATCTCAATGTATTAACCTTCATACTCACTCAGTCTAGAGGGTGGTGCAAAACAACATATTTACTGCTGTACATAGCAAAAATTATACCCAGAAATGATCAACAGGGAAATGAGGAAAAAATGGAAAATGGTCCTGAAATCACCTAATGTATTTTGGTACAAATAGTTGTTCAGAACTTTTCAGAGCTATGCTGCCCAGATGTTAGATCTGAATCAAGTCAATTGACAGAAAGATCTCATTCATTTAGTAATAACTTTATCTGCTTTTTTGTTATTGCTTGTAGAACGTACAACTCCAGGCTTCTTTTAATAATAAAAATAAAAAAAAAAAAAGAAGAGGGAAAGAAAGAAATGGACATTTTCTTTTAAACTTATGGGAACAATTGTACTATTAACTCACCCTTGCATCTGTAACCTTGAATTCCCTCAGAATATACTGTGGCATGTTGTACTCTGCCATTGGATCTACCACAAAATACTGATATCTGGCTGAGCGCTCTGCAGGCCAGTATTGGTGGCATTTTTCCTGTAAAACAACATAGCATAATACATTTCCTGTAACTTGAGAGTGCTACCACAAACTGTGTAATATTCATGGAAAGTGCCATTAGTGACAGGAACATGAGCTGCTCATGTTGGTGTGAACATTAGATTCCGCATGTAAAGTTAAAAATTATCTTTAATATTGCATTTCAGAGGGGTTCTTTCCGGTCACTGTATATCTGAACTTGTTTACCCTTCTGCTCAGTTTTATTAGCTATCAGTTGCAAGAGCTATCCCTAGCCTAATTTTCAATACAGAATTTTTATCTCAATCTAAATCTTGAGACCACCTTCAGTTTTCCTTACCCTGTTGAAGCAAGTTCTCCCAGCCTCAGTGAAGACTCTACCTCTGCATGCATTAGCAATGTCCCAAATAATCTCTATTCCCTCAGATACCTGGCCTAACTCAGATTTCACTTATCATATGCCAACTTTATCTTGATGTAATCCTGTCCAAAGAGTAAATTGCTTCATTCTTTCCAGTACACAGAGTATCAATGGAATGAGTTTAGAACTCTAAACTGGGTGCTGAAACTTTAATGTTTGGCACAGAACACACTTTCTTTTAATGTTGTTACAAGGAGACCCTGAAAAAGTGAACTTTCCAAATAAGAGATAGTCTTTCTTTTTCAGTAGACAGCAATGCTCTTGCTTCATATTTCAGTATATCAGCATGGAGACTCAGTTGCAGAATCTCATTGTGTTGCACAACAAAATGCTCTGTCTTGTTTGTCTGTTGCAACACATGGGCAGATTGGAAAACTTAGGGACCAAAAAAGTAACTGATATTTCAACAGGAGAAGGAATTTAAATTCTTCTCCTTAGACATTACCAACAATGAAATATTTTAATAAAAAGAACAATAAACCCAACATTTTAGCACAGGAAAGTACTTACTCTGCCCATTTCTCGTAGCTTAGTGAGCATGACCACAATTGTAGAATTATGCTCCCAGAGCATTCTCCAGAAGTCTTCAGTTGTTTCTGCTAAAGGACCCTGTGTAGCTATGTAAGCTTTTTGTTGTCTATGTTGAAAAGAAGGTAAATTAAGAATAATATTTTAATCAAAGAAATGAACTGATATACATGTTCTCTGTTTCTATGTAAATATTAGCGAGGGAAAAATGCATATACTATTAATAACAAGCATGTTAAAACCTTATTATGATTGTTTAATCAAACTACAGACTTTTATTTTTAGAACTTTGAGAGGAAAATTACTCTGTTAATATTATGATGTATGTCTTTATCATTATTATTTAAATTTTAATGCAAGTCTAATTGCTCAATTTTGTGTGCTGTAAAAAGCACTTCTGAAACACTTAGTTGTGCTGCTTCATTTTGTAGAAATAACTGTCTAATAATCTATTAAATTTAGGAATTATAGCATCAAGCAGTTTCTTTATTAACTCCTCTTCAACAATCTGATGCCTCCAGCACAAGTAAGGCAGGAAGAAAATTTGGGAATGAAGTGTAATACATTTCCAGGCCTTAATATGCTACTAGTGGAAGCTACCACCAAGCTGTTAAAAGCCTCTGGATTAGCAGCTTTATAAGATGATGACCAGTTTGTGCTTTTCTCTCTTCTTTCAATCAACAGAAACACTTCAGTGCGTGATCCTGGGTGATTGGTCATTTCCAGTTATGAACAGAGGCTCAGAAAATGATCTCTGCGGTTATGAACACTCAGGCACACCTAACCTCACTTAGGGAAACTATACCAGTTCTCCTTCATGTCTTTTTCTACCAGCCGCTTGAGTCAGCTTGAGGACATATTGCTCCATACTGCATGAGGATGCTGATGGGCTACAGAACTGCCTACGTATAAAATGCTTTTGGTAGCTAGGGCAAGTCTTACTCAGTGTTCCAAGATTATAGGTTATAACCTTGACACACAGAGTCTGTCTCTGGTATGTTATTCCTATATATCTTTTCAAGCATAATAATTGTGATTAAATAGAAATTCCTAATCACAAATGTGCTTAAAATCTTCATGACTTTCATTATGTAAATCATACTGGGCTTTGTGGCATAAAGACAGCTAAAAATGTAATGATTAAGATTCTACGTACTTTACAGAATTTTTCTGTATCACATGGGGAAAAAGTCAGATCCTTTTATTAAAATTTAAAAAAAACCACTCAAACATGCCACGCACAGCCAATAACAAATACTAAATTTCAATACTAAGTTTTGTTATTTTCAATATACTTACACAAACAATTTTGTAAACTTTTAAAACAGTCCGTATGAGAAGATATTACTGTTAGTACCTGTATCCATCAATGAAACTGGCATTAATATAATCAGAGCCTTCTACTCCTCGGATAGGCTGCAAGCATACCCTTGTGGACTCATATGGCATAATATTGACAAGGCGATTTTTGAATTTATTACATGGAAGATTGGCACTGATGAATCTTGAAGTGTGAGCCTTAGAGCTAGCAAGACGCTGTTGAAAACAAATTAAAAGAGTTAAGGCCAGGTATAAGAAAAGCAAATGACACTATCAGGTTTTATAATCTCTGCTCATTATCCATTAATGAATAATTTCAATTTCAGATGCTTACTTTTCCATATTCTATTGCATTACCTACATATTTTTAAAGCTTCTTTTAACACCTTATACACATTCATGTCTAAACCATTAATGCATACAGACAAATTCCAGTATTAAACCACTAAACAAACACACATTTCAAGCTATAATAATGATAAGCAGCAGGGTTAAATCACCCTCAATGAATGGTTCTTGTCCAGACACCCTCTGAGGATAGAATTGTATGTTTCAGAAAGAACCATCTTTCTAATTTAAAATTTGAGTCTGCTGATGTCTTTATCTTTTTATTATATTACCAGATATATACTATTACTGTTTTTTGTGTATATTTACTAATATATCTTTTTATATATAACTGGAAACAGAGCAGCTTTGGCTGTTACACCATTTGGTTTTGGTTATATGCAACATAAAATCCCAGTACCTTAAATTCCAGTTCCATTCCTGTGACATTCTCGCCTGTTTCTATCTGTGTCAGCTTCTGGATATATGCATACAGGTTTCTGGCTGGCACTTCGGTATTTCCACATGTCACTGCTTCCAGCAGTGCATCATGGATAAAGATGTATTGGTCCTCAGTTTGAACCATGTAATTCCTCTGTGCTCTCATTAGAGTTACGTGGCCATAAATATCTACAGTCTTTTCATGCTTTATTCGCTCTAACATGGCATCTATCACAATGAAACAGCCAGTCCTGCCAACTCCAGCACTAAAAGAAATGAACACAGGAGGGAAAATATGAAGGATTATTTCATTCATTGTGCTTACTTTTATATCGTTCAAGTTTTAAAGTTTCATAACACTGATTTTAACAGCACATTTTTCTGAATATGAACATAAGCTTTTATGAAAGAGGTTGGTGCCCTGAAACAAGTGAACTCCTTAAACATCTATTACAAACAACTGAGAATGTGGAATGTTACTACAGGAGATTTTTGCATCCTGTGGTTTCAGGCTTGACTACAACAGAAATAGAACACATTGCAACATGTTCTAAAAATGCATGTTCTTAGAAATGGAAATTACTGGAGATGATGAATCCTCTAAGAATTCAAGCTTTATTTGTAGAATGATTTCTAACTCATTAAATATGTTGTTGTTGCTGTTCTGTTTATACAGGTTAATTTATTGTCAAACAATAATGTTAAGAAAAATGAGTCTTACATACTTCTATCATGCTTTGGAGGTAAACTTTCTACCCCTCTCCCACCTCTGCTGATGGGGCTCCTTTAAACACAGTTTGTTCTGTCCTCTGCTCTTTCACTTAGCCAGGACATAATCATAGTCTTTGCAATGGAGACCCATGACTGGATAGCTGTGCTAGCCATAGGCTGAGGAAATCCATCAGCTGTCTGAATCAAATCAGACTGTCTTTTTGCAACCATGTGTATGACTGAACTTTATGAAGTTTGTTTCGACTATTTGCATACATGTAGCTATACAAAGCACAAGGTAAAATGTAACGGGCTTTGTACAAAACTTTTCTGTCCAGAATTGCATCAAGCCTGTAAGAATGAATGATAGTTTCTGGCCTTCTAAATAATTAACTGTTTTCAGCTAGTGACAAGAAATGCAGTACATAGTATAGTAAGCAACA
>VWZF01006841.1:221546-262802 GCA_013396755.1 Sclerurus mexicanus | reverse complement strand
GGGCGGCAGGAGAGGGGGGATAGCAAAGGAAACAGAAAAGGAACTACCTGCGTTCCCCGGAGGGTCCCGTCAGCCCGTTCCCTGACCCACAGCATGGAACAGTCTCCCTTTTCAGTCCTACTGGTACAGAACAGCCCAGTGGTTGTCACAGTGCTGCAGCATCCCTGGGATCCACCTCCCACCCCTCCCGTGCCCGTGAGACCCTGGGGAGGGAGCAGGAACTGCTGCTGCTCCTTGCAGCTGGGATAGGTGCTGCCTTGCCATCCAAATCCCTGTGACACACATCCCACCTTACCAGTTTCTTCCCTTAATTGTGACACTGGGCAGTTTCCAGAAGCATTTTAACCACTTACTGGGACAAGAAATAAAGGCAGGGTTTAAATAATGATCTTGTCCTAGAGACCACTGTTTTTCTTCTGGTTTCTGACCACTCTCTCTGCTCTCCTCCTGCAGCATGTCTTCCCACTACATCTCGCAGAAAGAAGGTAAGAACAGGTTTGGCTGAAGTTCTGATCACATACAGATACAGCTCCATCACATCCTCATCCACCTTCTTAGCACAGACTTCTTTTACTAACCTACTAAAGTTACTGTTTTATTGTATTTCCAAAATGGGAATTGATATAAACCACTCTTAGGATATACCAAAACCTGTTTCAGAAATTGTCTGAGCAGACTGGAACTGTACAATAAAGCATTTCGGGGTGGGAATGTGGTCTTACATTGGGTGTCTGAGGTGGTGATTGTAATAGCAAATCTTTGATGAAGATCTTTAAGGCACCTTCTCCCTGCTGCCCTGGAATAACAGTTCCTTCTTTCTCCATGGCAGGACCTGTAACCACCCGCCAGATCCGCACGATCTTCGAGGAAGTCCAGGACGGGAAGGTGATCTCCTCCCGGGAGCAGATCACCCAGGCTGCCCACTGAGGCGCTGCCTGGTGTGCTGCAAACCTCGCCCAGCACAGCAAAGCAGATCCCAGCTGATGAGCTCCGGCATTGTGGCTCATGAAAAGCACCTTCTCCCTCTGTCACCCCTTCCTTCCCCTCCCTCACCCTTCTCTCGGCGCTGTGCCACACGCAGAAATCAAATAAAGCTTCTCCTCACACTCCTGCAAAGCAGGCTCTGGTGCCGTTGCTCTCAGGCTGTCCCGCTCCTGCAGCTGCAGGACAAAGCTTCTTCCTGGAAGGACCAACATTCTTCATCCTTGGTATCCTGGTGGTGGGCCCAGCACACCCACACCTCTGGAACACCTGAGACCTGGCGGCTCCAGGGAAGAGGGGATGGATGCTGGTGTGGGGAGAAGTCTAGAAAGGAACTGATCCCACAGGTGGTGGGAGGTGACACCTGTCAGAGTCCCTGTGTTTCGCTGAGGTTTGGGGCTGGCAAAGCGCTGCTCCCCCTCCGAGACACCCTGCGACAGCAGAGCTGAAACTTTGACCCTGAGAGGCCAGGCAAGAAAGTGAACAAAGCCCAGGCGATGCAGCCAGGACCCTGCAAACACCCCCCAGCTCTGCCCCAGCAGCTGCCCCCCAGTCCAGATCCTGAGTTTTGGGGTGAAAAGGACTGAAGCTTGAGGTGGGGCAGGGATCCATTGGCTACTGCCCCTCCAAACAGGCAAACTCAGCTCAGTTTCATTCCTGCTTCCAAAGGCACTGCTGAAGGGTGAGGAGAACAGGGATGGGAAGGTCTGTGCAAGCAAAAAGATTAAAATTCTTCTGGGAGTTCTGGCACTCCCCAGGTGCTGGTGGCTGCTCCTGACACAGCAGTTCCCACTGCTGTCAGCTGGCCCAGCGTTCCTGGAAAGCCAGTTCAGACACATTCTTGGCTGGATTCTGTCACATTTATTACTTCATAAATCCAACTTCTACATCAATGAGATGAATCAGAGCAATGCTGCTGAGTGAGAGTGGGGCAGAGTTGGCCACATGGCTTTATGATCCCTCTCCAGAAAACCTGCCTGGAATTTAGGGGGAGATAAGACAGAATTCTTTTTCTTTTTTTTCCCAAACATTGGAATGATGCCTGCAGTGCATCATCTGCCCCACGGCCGGGTTGGCAGGGCTTCCCCACACTGCTGCCCTGCAGCTCTGCCCAGTGTCAGGGGCTGCGTCCCCCTGTCCCCTTGGAGCAGACCCCTGCGATCCCGGCAGGAGGTTGGCTGCCCTGAGCATCCCCAGCATCCACCGGCCTGTGGAGATGCAGATTTGGGTTGAAGCTTAATTCTAAGAGTCAGTGAGCTCATTTCCACTCAGATTCCACCCAAGGACAGGGGAACAGCCCAGTGAGGCAGCGCTGGGGTCAGGAGAGCGTCCTTGTGGTGCATCGTGGGGTGATCCACAAGTCAATAGTGGCACAGTTCCCAACCTGAGGCACTTCCAGCCCCAGCACCCCCCAGAGTCCCACAGCCTGTGCTCCCTCTGCTCCCACAGCCTTGAGGGAGGGAGCCCTGGGCAGCCCAGGACCTCTCCCCGGGGGATCCATGCCTCGGGACTGAGCCATCCAGGGACAGACACAGCCTGCAGTTAATACCTGGGGCTTCCCAGCTCACCTCTTAGGGACCCCGTTGTGCCATGGGTGGTTCAGGGACCACCAATACCCCTCACAGCTCCTCTGAGCCCCCCGTGGTGGTCGTGCCCCTCCGGCTGCTGCCCTTGGCACACTCAGGGAAGGGATACTGAGGTGTCTCGCTGGAATTCAACCTTGCTTTCTGGTTTTCTCCTGTAAAAGTCTGGCCACACCCATGTTCCTATAGAATCAACAAATAACACTTTGCTAACGAAATCCCCTGGTTTAATTACTCCTGCTACTGCACATTGTGAGGGAGGTGTGGAAAACAAGTCGATTCTCTCCTGCCTTGAGCATCATTAATTAGCCCTGACCTTAGGAAACCCGCTGAGGAGGGAGCTGCAGGCGGCTGCTGCTGTGCAGGTTTCAGAAGGTGGGGATTTAGTCCAGAAAGATGGTTTGACTTCTCAGGCTGCACTGAGTTACTCTGTCAGAAAACACCACTTTAGAAAGAAACATTGATAGGTGGATTTTCAGCTCATTTTAAGGAACTTTCCTGTGATAATGCGATTCCAGGGCAAACTTTGTAAACATGTGAAAAGAGAGAAGTGGTTTGTCCAGGTCGCATCCTTGTCTGCTGATATGTAAGTTTGGAGCCAGAACTTCACCTCCATTTTCCTCCTGCAGAACAGTGTATTAAACACCGATGTGCTACCACGAAGCTGTTGTGCTGTAGAACTGGGATTCTGATTTTGAAATGTATTAAAAATGGGCTCACAGTGTACACGTGATCATGAACAGAGGCAGGAACTGGTTTAATGCCCAAGCTTTCACTTCAAAGAGTGTGATACAAACAACATGCAGTCCTTGTGGTTGTGTTCGATGGGAGGTCATGGAAATAATGTCCTCGAGTAGTTAATGCTGCTTTACATCTTAATTAACACTTCATGATTTTAATTGCTGCCCCGTGGCATTATCAAAGTATCACAGATATTTTGGGGAATGTGTATTTTTATGACACAGCAGTTCCATGGCAAACAAAAGATGAAAGAAAAGGCAATTTCACGCCCAGAAAGAGCCGCGTGTGACTCGTGTGACACACACAGTGACAGTGTGACAGTGTGACCTTGTGACACTCCCCACTGCTCTGAGAGCTTTGCTCAGGGCAAGGCTGAGCGTTTGGACTCACACAGGGGCTCCACACTGGTTTTGCCTCTGACGTTCCCCTTTCCCCTTGTCACCGCTGCAATCGGGGAGGACACACCACAGCATTGCCCGGGCGAAGGTGAGGAAATAAAGATGAGGAGGAAGCACATTCCTTGGAGCGACACGTCCCGGCCGCCCCCACGCTGCTGCACCTTTCCCACCCGCACCTGGGCAGGGCGAGGGCGCGTGGGCGGCGCTGGCCCCGCGCCTGAGCCCACGCGACACACCAGGGCACTGCCACCACGGCACCAACCCGGCCGGGGACAGCGCCGCGGAGACTCCGCTCCTCCAGTCTCCAGGTCACTTCCAATGGACTTGTATCCATCCACCAGTGGCGAGTGGGAAGATGGGGAACCGCTCCTCCGCAGCAGCCAGCTCCTGATATTCCGAGGACACATCCCGCTCCTGTACCGTCTCCAGCTCTCCGCAGAGGGAGGGGAGCGAGTGGTGCCCTTTGAGCTGCTCAGCAATGTACCTTTGTTCTTCTTTCCATACCCTTTCCCCCCTCCTTTGGCAAATGATCTAAGGAAGAACTTGGCTGTTGGGAAGGGGCTGTTGGGGCCTGTCTGCGGAGACAGCCCAACAATCCACCAAGTGCACACATGAGCATTCCCTCCTCCTCCTCCCCGCCCTGTGTGACGAGCCAGGGACACTCAGATTGGTGGCCCTGCTGGTGCCGGGGGTCAGCACAGGGAGCCAAAAGTGGGTGCTGACCACGGCACTGCACTTGGGTTTGGAGTCCTTTTGCTCAGTCAGAGACATCCACAGTCTCTCCTGAAGCTCCGCTGACACGGGAGCTGTAAACTCCAAACTCACACTGAAGTTGTCCCGCCTGGTCACAACAGACAGAGTTTTCCATCACAGAAAACATCCCCAGCATTAGCTGCTGAGCTGTGCTACTGTCAGCTTTGTGTTCCTGTTCCCAGGGCTTAGGCACCAGGTTTTGCCTCACATCCTTCATCTGCTTTATTCTATTTTCCTGGAGCATCTCATAATTTCCAGCTAGCAGCCATACCCTGCCCTTTCAGGATGGTTTGCTAGTTCTATTCACAAAGAACACAAACCATCCCCTGTTGATGCCTTTTCACACTCCCCCCCTCAGAGTGGTCTCTGAAGTGAAGACTCCAGCGAGCCCTGGAGCACAAATTCCCTTTTCATTGCTCTTTCCCTGCAGATCATCCCTCTCCCCGTGAATAAAAGAGCACACTTGCATTTCCAAGATTGGGGGCCAAGTCCGTTCCAGCACCATGGTACTCCCGGGGCTGTGGAGGTGTCACCACACGGCTGCTGTCCCTGCAGGTGTGTGTGTGCAGCCCGAGCAGGGACGGGAAACTGTAGCTGTGATGAAAAGCCACAGTAAAAGAGATGCTGAGTTAATCCCTCAAACGCTGCCTGTTCCAGAGCTAACAGTGCGGAGGGAATTAAATCGTAGCCCTGAGCAAGGAGCCTCCTCCTTTGAATAACACCTGATGATTTACTTGGAAACGGAAGAAGCATAAAGACGCCCTTTGTGAGAGAAAAAGCTTCTAGTGGAATATGACAAAAAGCATGAATAGAACAAAGGCAAAAATGACGATTCTGGAAGTTGGCTCAGGTTTTAGGAGTGATGGAAATCGTCGGGAATGCAACAAAGAAAAAAAGCGTGTGGCAACGCCTCCCGTGCGGGCTATAAAGGGCCCCGAGGCAGGGGCAGGAGCACTCGGTGCTGCGCTGCACAGCCGCCTGTCTCTGCACCTCCAGCCTCCAGCATGAGCACCACCGTCAGGCAATACTCCTCCTCCACCTCCCTCAAGGGCTTCGGCGGCCCGGGGGGAGGCTCCAGCAGGCTTTCCTCCGTGCGTGTCGGCGGAGGAGGCTACCGGGCCCCCAGCGTGCACGGGGGCTCGGGCGGCTACTCCGTGTCTTCGCGCGTCGTCTCGGGGCTCGGCGGTGGCTTTGGGGGCAGCTACTGCAGCGGCGGGGGCTTCGGGGGCGGCTTCGGAGGGGGCTTTGGAGGCGGCGATGGCATCCTGCCGGCGGGGGAGAAGGAGACGATGCAGAACCTCAACGACCGCCTGGCCGCCTACCTGGACAAGGTGCGAGCCCTGGAGGAGGCCAACACCGACCTGGAGGTGAAGATCAGGGAGTGGTACAAGAAGCAGGCGCCTGGTCCCGACCGTGACTACAGCCCCTACTACAGGACCATCGAGGAGCTCCGGAACAAGGTAGGACGCTGGGATTAATGTGACCTCTTCATCAAAGTCACTTGTAAAAAGATGACCTCGTTCCTAACAGCTGAAGAGAAGAGGATTAACAAGGGGCAGGTAATGGGCTTGAGATGGAAAACCAGAAAGAGCTTTGGAGTAACAGCCGGAATTTATGAACAGCAGATCAGAAGGCACCGTGATGGGGTTTATATTGAATCTTCCAGAGTGGGGAGAAAGATGGGGCAGGAAATTAGGGGTCAGACGCTGATTCGTGTTAGCTGATGTACCTGCTGCCCAAGCATCAGCTCCTGCCTAACCTCATGCTGCTTGTGCCCCCGTGGGTATGTGCTCCTCGCCAGGCTCAGCAGGCAGGGGCACGTTATCTCCTGGCCCCCTCCCTGCTGACTGATATGCAAATAGAGATGATATGTCATTCTCACAAATATCCTACAAACCCAATCTTTTCCGGCCTTTGAGATGACTCAGGGTAGAGGTCAAAATACAAAGAAACTGTCCTATGGGATGGTTGTTTGGGAATGAAATCCAGAGGTTGGATCACCCTCGGTTGTGGTAGGTGCACTTAGAGGTGCTGAGACCAGATGTGTGCACTGCTCTGAAATGCAGCAGATGGAATCATGGCCAAGCTCATGTCTTTATTCCTAGCAGCTCCCTGGATGGTTTTAGGCAAAAGTCCTCGGTCCAAAGCACCAGAATGTGCCCGTCCCTCCCTGCCCTGCCATTGCTGCCCCCCCTCTGCCCTCATCACTCATCTTGAGTGTGCTCAGGTTCCACTGAGGGGATGGGGTGTGGGATTGGGCAATGACATACCTGGTCTGTGAGTAAATTCCAGGGAAACGGGGCAGGGTCAGCCTCTGGGGGAAGGCACATGCCTAGAATTTTTCTCTTCCTTAACTGTCCTCTTGGGCTTGGGGGGCCTGGGGGGGAAGGGCTCTTGCCTTGATGCACAAAGCTCCTCTTCAGATTCCAGTTTGTCAGGTGTGCTCTGATGGAGCACAGGAACATCTGGAGGCAGGAGCTGGCTCTGGATTTGAGCAAAGACGTGCCGGGTCTCACAGAAACCCTCTGCTCCTGATCCAGGGAGAGGCACTCCCTTTCCTCCTATCCTGCAGAACAGCTGGGAAATGACCACACCAATATTCCTGGATTATTCCTTGGATATCCCCTGAAGGAGCAGAACTCAGTGAGAGCTTTTCATTAGCTTGTGGCTACAGAAATTCCTGCTCGCTCAATGGCCAACCCTTTTCATGATCCCAGAGCAAATATTTGCACCTCAGGTGTAATTACGAAACCCAAACTACGCAGGCATAAGGCACTCCTTCCCTCCTTCCTCAGCCCTTTCCTTCTCAGCCAGGCTGTTCCCATCCCCAAAGCCTGGAGTGCTGCCAGGGCTCAGCATGGTGTGAGCACCTGGAGATGCCACCTGGGCAGGGCCACGTGCCCATGGCTGTGTCCTCACAGGACTGAATCCGTGCTGATGGGAGATGGAGCACGAGCACCCCGTCTCCCTCTTTGCAGAGCCCATGCCAGGAGGTCCAGTGCTGCTCCAGTCCCAGTTCTCCCCTGGATAGGACCGCTGCCAGTGTTTAAAATGACTTTTTAACTCTTTTACTTTCTTTTATCCCCCATCAGATTCTTTCTGCAACTGTTGAAAATGCCAACATCGTCCTGCAGATTGACAATGCCAGGCTGGCAGCAGATGACTTCCGAACCAAGTGAGTCCGATGCCTCCGAGAGCCCTTGGGAGAAGGGGGGAAAGGTCTGGCTGTTCAAGGCTTTTCTTTCTGCAGTTGGGGTTGCTCCACCAGGTCACTGCTCACTAGGAGTGGGACATATGGGAACCGTACATCTCTTCCTGGGCACAGCACTGACATTTTTTTCCTGTGCACACACATCGAGTTAAAGATTCCTGGCAGAAATATGCTGAGCTGGGGAAGGAAAAGGCAAGAAGAATCCTGTATGGGGTGGGTGTGTGTAACTGTGGCTGTGCCCCCAGGTTTGAGTCGGAGCAGGCTCTGCGCCTGAGCGTGGAGGCCGATATCAATGGGCTGCGCCGCGTCCTGGATGAGCTGACCCTGTCCAGAGCCGACCTGGAGATGCAGATCGAGAACCTGAAGGAGGAACTGGCCTATCTGAAGAAGAACCACGAGGAGGTGAGCACAGAGCCAGGCTCCAGGTGGGACCTACAAATGTTCCTTGTGCACCAGGGAAAGGGTCAGGTCAAACAGGCAGAAGTCTCTGCAATTAGGGCTGTCAGGAGACACTCAAGGGGGAAGGGGGAGGCGAACAATCCCTTCAGACAGGACCTGCAGGAGGTCGGGGGGGTTCCTGTGCCGGGTGCAAATAAGAAATTTCTCTGTATGGGAATATGCCAAATTACTCTGACGTGTATCACGTGTCTTTTCTGTGTCAGGAGATGATGGCCCTGCGCGGGCAGGTGGGAGGGGAGATCAGCGTGGAGATGGACGCTGCCCCCGGGATCGACCTGACCAAGATCCTGGCGGAGATGCGGGAGCAGTACGAGAGCCTGGCGGAGAAGAACCGCAGGGACGCCGAGCAGTGGTTCTTCAGCAAGGTGAGGTGGCGGCGGGGAGCGGGCGGCGGGGCCGGGGCCGTGCCCGCGGCCGGGGCTCTGAGGGCACGGCTCTGGCTCCCGGCAGACGGAGGAGCTGAACCGGGAGGTGGCCATCAACACGGAGCAGCTGCAGAGCGGCAAGACGGAGATCACGGAGCTGCGGCGCACGATCCAGAGCCTGGAGATCGACCTGCAGTCCCAGCTCAGCACGGTACGGGGGGCGGGCTCCCGGCGGGGAGGGGGCCGAAGGGCTGCGCCCCCCCGGCCGCCCCCCTGAGCCGCCCCCGGCCCCGTCCCGCAGAAAGCGGCCCTGGAGGGCACCCTGGCCGACACAGAGGCGCGCTACGGCACCCAGCTGGCGCAGCTGCAGGCGCTCATCACCAGCGTGGAGGAGCAGCTGGGCGAGCTGCGCTGCGACATGGAGCGCCAGAACCAGGAGTACAGGGTCCTGCTGGACGTCAAGTGCCGCCTGGAGCAGGAGATCGCCACGTACCGCCGGCTGCTGGAGGGCGAGGACGCCCAGTGCGTGAGGGGCTGCGCGGGGAGGGCGGCAGGAGAGGGGGGATAGACACCAAAGGTGCTGCCCGGGGACTTGGTGCAGCCGCAGCTTTCCGGGCTGGGCTCTGTGTTCACACCAGCCGTGGACGCCCAGTGGCTCTGTCCCTGTGTTCTGGCTGGACTGGGATGCTGCACCAGACCCCTTTTCCTGCTGGGAGGGGCTGTGGTCCCTCTGCCCCCCAGGAGAGGCCAAGTGGATCAGCACTTCGGCGTTTTCCTCCTGCCTGAACACAGAGCTTGTGTAACAGCAACAACGTTGTCCCTAACTTCTCTTTGGTTTTGTGCCTCTCTTGTAGCATCTCCTCCCAGTACTCCTCCGCCATGTCCCCACACTCCGGCAGAGATGGTAAGATCCCACCTTTCCCCTCAGCCTGGCTCTTTCCCCTTCCCCGCCAAAGTAAAATTGTTTAAACAGCATTTCCCAGTCCCCTGTGGAATTCCCGCCGTCTCCTGAAGAATGTGCAGTATCTGATAATGTGTTAGGAAGCTTCTCTCCTTCCTGCTGTGGATAATTGCCCCCCGCTCCCTTTGCAGTGACGACATCGTCCCGCCAGGTGCGCACCATCGTTGAGGAGGTGCAGGACGGGAAGGTGGTCTCCTCCCGAGAGCAGGTCGCGCTCACCACTCGCTAGGAGGGCCAGTAGGACCCTCCACCCCCGGCTCAGGAGAGCAGGGAGCTGAGCCAAGCACTGCCCGAGGCCCTGGGTTGTGTCCCAGAATGCTTCCTCCACCTCCTCCTCCTGCCTGTATTACCCTCATTCTGTGCAGGTGCCCCTGGACACACTTAATAAAGCTTTTTCTCCTCGCTCGTGCAACTGCAGACTTGTCACTGACACACGATCCCTCAAAGCCTCAGGGTTGTGCGTTCATGCCAGGGAAAGTCCTAGGAAACCACGAGAAGAAGCCAGGGAGAGGAGAGGAGTGGAGGGACAGGGGTTCCACCTGGAGGGACAGGGGTTCCACCTGGGGCAAAGATAATTGGAGACAGCTTTTTCTGATGAACTCATCCATGGGACTGGCTGAGACAAAAACTGGGTAAAGGAAATTGAAGGCAATTATGGAAAGATGAGGTTTGAGGTCAATGTGCCACGCGAGTGATAATTAAAGCCAATAAAATAAAGCTCAGTTCTCTAACACTTGGGATCATAAAAAATCACTTCCTCCTGTAAGCTGAACTTAAGTGACTTCAGCAAGACTCCTACTGTCAGATGTTCCATGTGACACACGAGCCCAGCGTCAGCCTGGTTGGCAAACCTCATCCCCCCATGCCTGCAGTCTCTTTTGATTGTCTTTCAATCACACTATTGGGCATGAAAACCTCGTACAGAGCTTTTCATGCTGCCCCAGGGCTGCACTTAGCAGGATCTAAAGTAACCATTGCTTAATCCGCACGGGGATGAGTAGCAGTAATTTTTATCATTATCATGTCTAGTAGATCACTGCTAAAATCCTTCCTGAATCACATGAGGTGGAAACAGCACCTGAGGCCAAGCTGCCACTCAGGATTAGTGACACAGCTTGGGCAGCAGGTACCGAGTGTGCCCACTCGCCTCCTGGAGAGTGACTGAGTGAGGGTACGAGAGGAGATGGGTTTAGACCCGAGAGCCTGGTGGAATCACTGAGATCCACCTTCATGCTCTCCAGCCAGTGGGAGCCCTGTCCAGTCTCAGACCATGGGCTCACGTTCAGCCCCCACCTCAAGGATACAGATTTGGGGCTCGGACCAGAGGAGGGACCAATTTGCAGTAA
This sequence comes from Sclerurus mexicanus, assembly GCA_013396755.1. Lineage (NCBI taxonomy): Eukaryota > Metazoa > Chordata > Aves > Passeriformes > Furnariidae > Sclerurus > Sclerurus mexicanus. The sequence goes on along the minus strand of VWZF01006841.1, from coordinate 252,004 downwards.
ATCAGCTTCCCTTTGGTCACAGCAATGCACGAGAGGCTCCTGTGGCTGAGGCTCAGCTCGGTCATCCCTCAGGTGATTCGTGGTGATTCATTGTCCCTCCCCACAGCACTACAGTCCACACTGAGCACTCTGCACACACTCCCTGGCCCCGGCAGCTTTGGAAAGAGCTGGTGATGTCACACTGGGCATGACAGGACAGGCAGGGGAGAGGAAAGGAGATCGAAGAAGTGGGGAACCTGCCAGGTCTTTCCAGAAAAGGGAGTGTGAGATGTTATCGTTCTGTATCCTCCTTCGGCACTTACAGAAAGGGCAGGAAATGAGCAGAGTGCAGAGTTCGTGGACTGTGTCGTGCTTCTCCCTGGCTGGAATAACAGACCTTCCTTGGAGAAGCAGGAAGCCTCCCAGGCCTCACATCTGCCAGCAGGAACAGCCTGAGATGAAATCCTAAGGAGAGCCGGGGGAACAGCTGGGAGAGCTGATGGAGAGCCCGGGTTTGTAATCAGGGGATTCAGTTCTCCTGGGCTTTTCCTTATTCATCAACATATATTTGCATGAAGGAAAAAGGCTTTAATTCTGCATGCAGCTCAGAGTAACACTGTTATCACAGTCAAGAGTGAAGCCCAAGCTCAGTACAAGTGACCCCTGCAGTTCTGAGGAAGGAAAATACCACAGAACTATCAAACGATTTATTGCTTGTTATTACTCTGCACACAGTTTGTGAAACATGGGCAAATTGTGACTCCAAGAGATGGACTAACGCTGGTTTTGGGGAGCATTGCTCAGATTTTCTGGAAGCACAAGAAGAAAAGCCTCATTAGATTCAGCCAGGAGTTACAGAAATAAGTCCTCAGCCAGTGATGGTGAAACTTTAATGGGCAACAAAGTGAAAAAGGAAAATCAAGAACGTCCTTGAAAGGTATTTCATGACTGAGACTCAGAGAGAAATCTATGGGATGTGCCTGTGTCCAACATAATATAAAACAGCAAGAGCACTGACAATAAATGATACTGAAACAAGTATTGTCTTTCCCATCTTTAAAGGCCCTTGTGCTCCCCAGACAGTTGCTTTTACAATGCCCTTGAGGAGGAGGATTACTGTTATTATGATTTCCATTCTGCAAAGCATGAAATTGAGACTTGGAGGAGCTGAATGGTTTCCCTGGAGTGACTTGCAAAGCTGGGATCAGACCCTGGAGCACCCGGTGTCCTCACCGAGATGGAGACACAGCCAATGACAGCGGACAGAAAGTGGTGTGACAGGTCCATCACCAGCCAGATAAGCAAATACTTTGTAAATACTTTGCAAATTGTGAACACGAGATTTTCCATGGGTGAAACACAGAAATTCAGCCGACAGTGGGCACAGAGCTCAGGCTGCCTCCCAGTGAGGCTCCTCCCGTGCAGGCTGGAGGGGTGGCAGAAGCCCCAGCTGGCTGGGATGGGCCATGCCTGGCTCCAGATCCTCTCCTGGCATTCCCTGTGCCCGGGCACCAGCAGGACTTGGGGTTTGGTGCTGTGTCTGAGTCAATGAGTCCCCAGGGAAGCTCTCTTGGACACGGGAACAGCTGGTGACTCAGGGATTGTTTGTAATAACGTGAAATGCTGGATCTCTTTCTTGGGGGCGCGTTATACTTCATCTGCATTAGCTTAAGGAACAGTCTTAAACCTTAAAATATCCCGAGACTCCCAAAGGACTGCCCTCCAGGGAAATCCAGCCTTTCTCATTTCCACTGCCCTGTTGAATGTGGTAATTCTGTGCCGTGGAGCACCCTTGGGAATAATGCCAGCGTGCCCATCCCTGCCACCACCCCGCTCCCCGTCACACAGCCCAGGGTGCCCAGGGAGAGCTGAAATACAATCCCTTCCCTTCTATTTTTTACAAAGCTCATTACGTGGGAGCGGCGCCTTCGCCTGGGGGAGGCTCTTCTGCTCATTTGTTACTCGAAGTAGTAATTTTTCCCGGCCAGGCCAGTGGTGCTGCTCCCGCAGTGCCCGTGGGAGATCCTCGTGCATCGCCCCCGGCTGGCTCCCGGGCTCTGGGCAGCACATTTCCCTCTGCAGACTCCAGCCGGGACATCAGGAAAAGTTAATTCCATGGAGATGCTGCCATTAGCAGGTCTCATCAGAGAGCGAAGATCTCCGTAAGGAAATGAGGGCTGTGACTGCCGGCAGTGCCTGGGGTTTGCTCTGCTGTAAAAGGGAGAGCTGGTTTTAGTACAAATTTTGGATTTTGGAAAGAAGTGGCCATGAAGAACACACAAATCCAGGAAAACTGAGAGTGAAATTACTGTTCTCCTTTGCAAAAGCTGCAGCTTTTTTTTTTCTCATCGCCTTTGGTAAAGTCTGAAGTTCCAAAAGTAAGGAAGAGACATGAACATCTCTGCTTACTTTCCAGTAACTGGAAAAAAAACCCAAACCAAACCAAAAACCTCTCCAGTCGTGATTTTTTCTTCATTTAAAAATCATAAAATCATGTAATCACAGGATGGTTTGGGTTGAGAGAGACCTTAAAGCTCACCCAGTTCCAGCCCCTGCCGTGGGCAGGGACACCTCCCACTAGACCAGGTTGCTCCAAGCCCTGTCCAAGCTGGCCTTGAAAAATGAAAGACTATATAACTCTTGATGAAATGAAATGTTTGCTTAGCACTAATTTCATAATTCCTGGATGGAAAGAAAGGCCGGTTGTGGCCGGGCGGCAGCTGGGCTGGAGGCAGCGCTGTCTGAGCCCAAGGCCAGGTGTGGGCAGGGCTTGGCCACCCTTGTGGTGTGCCAGGGCACCCTGGCACCGGCTTTGCTTCCTGATGACGGCCCCAACAAGGGAAGGGCACCCACAGAACCAGCCCACGGTTCGGGAGTGCTGGCTTTGCAGTGTCAAGATCCAATCGAGCCTAATGAAGTTGCCCAAATGGCAGAAGCAGCATTTTGAGCCAGGCTGCAGCTGCCCCATTCTTTGTGCCACGTGTCCAGGTGACCTGGATGCCAAAGGCAAAGCTGAACCACACGTGGGTGAGAGCCAGCCAATATTAGCATGGCTCTATTAATGTTCTTAATGAAACGAAAGATTCAGATGACAAAACATTTTAATTATTTCCCTTCTTCCTCAATTCAGAGTTCCAAGACTAAAAAACAGGTTTAATATATATTTTTTAAAGATCGCCTTTTCTAAATGTAACAGCTGGATTGGATTTGGAAAGGTTTCAGGGGGCTGGCTGGAACTGGGTCAGATCTCTACAGGGTCAGGCACCTTCTGAAGTTCTCCATGTTACTGTTTCAGAAATCTTAGGAAAAATCCTGTGTGACGGTGAATAATTCACAGTGAACGGAGCAAAACAAACACCGTGGGATCTCCCTCTGCGAGGGCATGTTTTGATGGATGCAGGAGAAAGAGAAGGGAAAATCGTGCCTGGCATTCCAGCACAATATTCCTCTGTGTTCTCCAAGAGCATTTCGAGGTGTGACCACCCAGACCGAGGGCTCTCTCGATGCGGAATGGGACAGACCCTCGTTGCACGGGCCAGGTCCCAGGGCAGCTGAGCGAGGGGACACCGTCTCTTCTGGTCACAAAGGGGTCGAACAGGCTCTCTCAGATAGGACACCTTTCCCACAGCTTTCACTTTCCGGGTAGACTCGCCCACGCCGGCGATGGATAATTGCTGTGGTGTTTCACTCCCCGGGCACTCTCGGGTATCGTCGGGTTTTTGTGTCACTGTTGTTGAGTTGTCATCACAAGTCAGACCTGATGATTCAGGAAGTAACATTTTTGATGTAGGTTTGAAACACGCTTCTGTTAACCAAAGCATCTTTCTGTTGTGGGATTTCTGGAGACAAACGCCTTTGGGGAATTATTTCCGGCTGAAAAAAACCACCTCCTAGCCAGGTCACAAGGAGGAAGAATAAACAACCCTTCTCCGGTGGCACGATCCGCGAGGACTGGTATAAATAGAGGACCAGGGGACAGAGGGATCACAGTTGGATCCCGCAGCGAGCTGAGCACCTGCCTCGGGCTCCGTCGGCTCCGCACCATGAGCTGCGCCGTCAGGCAGGTCATCACCACCTGTGCCCAGGGCAGGGGCAGCACGGGCAGCAACGCGGCCGGCACGGCGAGGAGGGTCTCCTCCTCCTCCTCGGGGAGACACGCTGCCTACGACTCGGGTGCTGCGGGCGGCAGCTTTTCCGGCGGCAGCGTGAGCGAGGGATTCCTCGGGAAGCAGCTGAGCGCCGGCAGCGCGGCCGGCGGGACCTTCGGAGCCACCCAGAGGGCTTGTTCTGCCCTGGGGTTCGGCGGTGGGGGCATCTGCACTCGAGGCGCCGGTGGCTTCCCCAGGGCCGGCGCTGGCTGCGGGGATGGGATCCTGTTTGCCAACAACGAGAAGGCCACGATGCAGAACCTCAACGACCGCTTGGCCTCGTACCTGGACAAGGTGCGGCTCCTGGAGGGGGACAACGCCGACCTGGAGTGCAAGATCAGGGAGTGGTATGCCAAGGTGGGGCCCAGCTGCGAGCCACGGGACTACAGCTGCTACCACAAGGAAATCGAGGACCTTCAGAACCAGGTAAGTCCTTGTTTGTCAAGGAAGTCCTAATATTCCCTTGGGCTTTGCTGTGCTGCGTGCACAGAGCCCCGTCAGAGGGCAGAGGCAATGGCTCTGGAGCGGCAGGTGCAGCAATGGTTTGTACGAAAAGATGGTCTGAGGGAGGGAGATGCTCCATTTGCTGAGAGCTGACGCTTAGGCACAGCCAGCTCCACCCAGCTGGCACGAGGGTTTCCCTGCTGTGGTCCCACCTAACTGATCAATAATCCCAACATACGGAATCATTACAAAATACCCCAGGCAGGTGTTTCCTCCAGGATCTTCTGGAGCCAGAGGAAGCTGCAAGCCCAAAGCTCTTTCCTACGTTCGCTTTTCCAGATCCTGTGTGCAGCCATGGAGACCAACAAGATCCTTCTGAACATCGATAACAACAGGATGACTGCTGACGACTTCAGAGTGAAGTGAGTACAGACCCGTGCTGGGCCAGGGAAGGCAGGGGAGGGGTGGTGGTGGGGACATCCCGGCCCTCTGCCTGTCACGCTGCATAGGAAAATGCAGATTTCCCCCAAACTCAGCTGAAGGGCTTGCCCTGCTGACCTTTCTTTGCTGGCCGCGGTTCAAGGTACGAGACCGAGTGTGGTCTCCGGCAGAACGTGGACGCCGACATCTGCAACCTCCGGCCCGTCCTGGACCAGCTGGCCAGCTGCAAGACCGACCTGCAGCTGCAGTGCGAGGCTCTCACCGAGGAGATGTGCTGCCTCAAGACCAACCACGAGGAGGTCAGGCCACCCCCCACTCTTAGGGACTGCAGAAGAAGGAAAGCCCCCCCTAAGGGTCGGTATTACTGACACGGTGCACGCGTTCCCTGCAGGAAATGAGCTGTCTGAGGAAACAGGCGACTGGGGATGTGAGCGTGGAGGTCAATGCCTGCCCTGGCCCAGACCTGAGGAAGATCCTGGAGGATCTGCGGTGCCAGTACGAGACGCTGATGGAGCGCAACCGCAAGGAGACGGAGCAGTGGTACGCCTGCAAGGTACCGCAGCCACGCAGAGCCGGACCCGGCACTGCCCCGTGGGAAAGGGAAAAGTGAGGCATTAGATGCCCTAGCAGCAGCAGGTGTGTCACAGGTGTGCCCAGATGTAACCGCACTGCCCGATGCTGTGCTCTGCCCATGGCACAGGGGCCACCACATGGTGGCACAGGGTCACAACGGGATGAGTGGGGGTGTCAGCCTTGGGGGCGCTGTGGCTGCGGGGAAGCCCCTCCACAGGGAGATGATGTGGGGAGGTGAGGAACGGGCGGCTCTTTTTGGGTCTTGCAGATGGAGGAGGTGAATCTGGAAGTCATCACAAGCAGCCAGGAGATCGAGTCAAGCAACAAGCAGGTCACTGAGCTGAGACGGCAGCTCCAGGCCCTGGAGATCAACGTACAAGCCCAGCTCACCATGGTGGGTGATGCCACGGCGACTCACGCCTCCCGCTGTCGTGTCCCGGGTCGTACCTGCAGCAAACCCAGGTACCTGTGTGTTTGTTCCGTTCTCAGAAGGAAAACCTGGAATCCTCTTTGACGGAGACCGAATGTCGCTACAACAAATACCTGGCTGAGCTGCAGAACCAGATCTCCTGCGTGGAGCAGCGGCTGGCTGAGATCCGAGCGGAAATGGAGTGCCAGAACCAGGAATACAAGACCCTCCTGGACGTCAAGTGCCGCCTGGAGCAGGAGATCCAGACCTACCACTGCCTGCTGGAGGGTGGCCAGCACGACATCATGTACGCAGACAGAGCCAGGCAGCCCAAAATCTCTGTGCTTTGCCTTACAGGGACGTGAAAAGTCCTCACACCAGTGGTAAAAGCAACAGTGTGGTGAGGAACCAGTGTTGACCTGTGACCAGACAGGGCCTGTTAGAAAACCATGAGGCATCTGAGGATTTGGCTCTGCTAAAGGTGCAGGGTGCGTGTCAGAGAGCACTCTTGTGCCAGGGCCAGGGGCCGGGAGAGGCTCCAGAGCTGCCCCAGCCCCTGGCACGGTGCAGCAGCTCTTCAAGGGCAGCGTCGCCGGCAGCTGGGCAAGGTCTCTGACAAACACTGTCATGTTAACTGAGTTTCATTGGCTTTGCCAGAAGGAGACGGGAGTAGGGACTGGCTAAATTAACGATAAATTATCTAAACGTTTTCAGTTTCACACAACACTTTTAATTAAGTTTTGGGAGATTTAATTTGTATGCAAAGCAGCTGTCTGTGCCCTGCCTCCCATTGACGGAGGTTTTGAAACCGCCAGGCTGTTAATTCCAGACAGGGCTGCACACACACAAAACCAGCCTGAGCACCCACCTGCTCCATTCCTTTGGAAAATGCCTTTGGCATTGGAATGGTGGTGCCCTGAGGTGGGTCCCCTGGACTCTCCAGTCCTAAATTAGTTACGTGAAAAGTCAGGTTTTGTTCCAAAATGCCAGTTGTAATGGATGAAGCGACACTGTTGGTGTTTGTCTTGGAGCCTGGGGTAATCCCGAGATGGAAAAGCAACAGCAGGCACAGGCAGGCGGGAGGGAGGGGGAGAAGGGTGGCTGGAGACCCTCGGGGTCCGGAGGGGAAGCGGCAGCAGTGACAGGAGAGACAGAGCTAAAGCCAGTGCACGGGTCAGGGGGGATGCCCGGGGTGGGGATGCCGAGGGCCCGGTCCCCAGAGCTGTCTCTTTTCCACAGAGGGCCAGCGGGAAGAGGAGTCGCCGCCACATCCGCTGGGAGAAGCGGGGGGCTGAAAGCCACTCTGTGCCAGCCCTGCCTGCCCTGAGCCCGGCACGGGCGAGGGTCTGCCAGGTGAGGGGTCCTGAGTGGGACCACGAGCTGCTTCTTTAGTGGGGGATAGCTGGGGGAGAGGAGGATGAGAGGCCCCCTGGCTTTTCTGAGTGCTGAAGAGTGGTTGGAGGTGGTGTCTTTTCCCTGGAGAGGCTGGGAGGGAGCCAGCCAGGCAGGATCACAGCCGTGGCTGTTGGTTGTAAAGCACTGGGATTAACTGGGCTGGGGTGGGAAGCAATGGCAAGGAATGGTGGGAGGAGTGGCAAGGGATGCAGCTATGGGACATTTATAAAGCTCTGTGTAGAAATCATGTTTGACACTGGGGAGTGCCTAGCAGTAAATGTGTGTTTAAATAAGATTTTCAGCACAACATGGGAATGAGGAACTGGCAGGGGAGTCAGTCAGTCACGACTCTCTCAGCAAGTATAAAATTAAGCAGAGGTGGGGAGAAGAGGGAAGAGAGAGGCCAGCACAGGAGCAAGGGGTGTAAGAGAAAGGCACAGTGTGCAGAACCCCCTGAAAAAGTGACGCTTCCTGTGCTCCCTCAGGTCGCTGCAGATCCGTCCCGCCAGCCTCGCTGCACACACCCGAGGAGCTCTGAAGAACACGTCCTTGGGCAGAAGAAGGCAGGAATAACATGGGATTTCTCAGCTGTGCTCCAGCAGCAGCCAGAGGGACTCCATGGGATGGCCCCTCCCGGCCACCAGAGCCCCTCTGACCCCGGCACTGCCCCTCTCTCGGGCTCCCCTGGGCTGTGGTAGTTGTGTCACAGCAACCAAGGCTTGTCTCCAATAAAACTTTCCTCCCACTGACATGGCCTTGAACCTGAGAAATAACTTCCACAAGTAAATTAATACACAAGTATTTGGAAAATGGTTTCGCAGACAGAGATATTGGTGGTCCACCTCTGGTTAAAATCCACCGTCGCTCTCCGTCCACACAGCGATCACTGCAGGGAGAGAGGGAAACAAGCCACGTTCCCATCAGGGCTCCTGCTGAGCTCAGAGGCTGAGGATGGGGATGGAGGGGGGAGGAAAGGGAGCAGCCGGTGCTGTGGCAAGGGATGTTTGCTAGGACGTGAAATAGAAGGTGATGAGGAAAGAAACATCCAGGAAGGCTGGGCACAGACAGGGAGGGAGTCTCAGGGCTGCCTGACTGAGTCTGCTACTGAGAGACCTCTGAGAGAAAAGGGAGTCTTCATTAAAGTAGGTGTGTGCTAATATAATATAATATCACAAAATGTAATGTAGTACACAACGGCTATGAGTTATTGTGGATGTGTACTAACAGGATACAATCAAGAACAACAAGTTTTCTCACATAGTTGGAGCAGGAATTTTGAAAAGCAGGAATTTTGAAAGCCAGGCTCTGCTGGACTCTCCACACCTTTCTGATTGAGGCAAACAATTCCCAGAGAAAACACTAAATAAAGAACCTCTAAATGGATTTGTAAAAAAGGCAAACAGGAAGAACCAGCTGGCAACATGTGGGAGGATAAAAGGGTCAGACAAATTAATACGTGGGAGAGAATTTTTTTAAAAGTGAGACACAATAAACAGCCAGAAAAAAAAAGCCGCTGATGTTCTATGACCCAGTGGAAGGAATGGCAAACACAGCCAGGAACATGACTGCGCTTTGCTGCGTGTGCAAGCCAAGGCTCAGGATCCAGCCGGAGAGATGGGTCAGACTGGCTCGGGTGCTGTCACAGCCCTCGCCCCTCATTGTGCGGCTCCAAAAGCCCTTTTCTCTCATGGAATATTGGATGGGGCTTGATGACTAACCTCAGACAGAGGCCTGATGTGAAGGCTCCTCACAAGAAGGCTTTGGGGGACACCATGAGTCTGAATTAGTGCCCGTTTCTAAGAGAGAAATGGCTCAGACGGCTCTGGAGTGGCCTCTCTGAGCCCTGTCCAGGACACTCGTTAGCCCTGCGGGGTAATTGCTCTAACGAGCTCGTGGACAAGCTCTGTGCTGCTTTCTCTGCTCGGTTCTGCTTCTGTTCCGTTCGGGGGGATTTAACCCCGCTCGGTGCTGACACAGATCTCTGAGGCCGCCACAGCTGCCTTCCCTGCCCAGCAGCTGGACAGCCCTGGGGAAGGAGCACGGCTGTGGGACAGCAAGGAGGAGACGGGGCAGGGAAGGTGCGTGAAATGCAGAGGGCACAGAGCATGAGACAACGGGACAAGAGTGAAGTGGGGCAGGGACTGCAGGTCCTCACTCGGCTCAGGGGCCGTGCGGCTCGTACGAGCTCATTCTGTCTCTTGTGACGTGCAAATCTTGTAAAGCAAGAATGAGTCAATATCTCCCAGGCAGAGAGAGGCTTGGGCTGAAGGTGCAGGGCTGGGAGAGGAACCCAAGGGTAAAAGGAGCAAGGGTGGGTGCCCAGGGAGAGACAGGGCTGGTGTCAGCACTTGGGCTTCTAAGCAGAAAATGAAATGCACTGTGACTGCTGCGGCAGATGTGTCTGTGTGGGACAGAGGGCAGGCTCGTGGGAATTATACCACCGTCAGGAAAAACCCCTGAGGAGTGAACACACCAGAGGTTTTAGGGATCAGTGAAGAAACAGAAAGAAAACAACTGATTTTGCAAATTGCCAATGCTGGAAATCAGCCACAAGTTCCGGACTACGTGGCACAGCCAATTATCCCTGATTACAGGCACGGTGCATTTGGAAAGGCAGGCCATGTTCTGGTGTGATGTATAAACTGTAATTTCTCTATAAAAGTCTCTTTTATGCACTGTGCAGACAGGTACAGTCTCACTCACACCCACAGTGACTGTCTGTGGGATTCAGATTGTTGTTTTAGATTGCTTGTGTAACGTTTGTGAAGAACTACAGCGATGAGCAAACTCCTGCTGAAACCCGACAGGAGATTCCTCAGCTCAGTGCACTGAGTAATATAAACTGCCAGTAGGAGCCACAAATTGAAAATGAATTGAAATCAAGAGGGTTTTTAGTACTATATAAAGCTAAGAAAAGACACTCTGGGGAGGCTCTGGCTGCTCTGCCCCTTTGCCTGCCCACCTCTGTTGCGCCCCTGGACGGTGTCCGAGCTCGGGAAGCGCCTGAACACAACAGGTTGTCGGGGTCTGGCCTGACCCTGTGGCTCAGCCTGGGTTTCCCTCCCACCCCGCTCAGCTCTCCGTGCACGAATGGAATTACTGCAGTTTCATCACCCACCACTCTTCCATCTGGCCTAAGAAATTCTCCAGGACTCTCCCCTGCTGTGATAACCAGCAGTGCCTCCAGAGAGGCACAGTCTGGTGGCACTGTCAGCGCCTGGCAGGCGCTGCACGGAACCAACACCCTTCACAAAGCGCACCAGGGAGACTCAGCTTTGGTGGGAAGAAACCTGGTTGTGTCCATGTCCTGCCGAGCTCCTCCTTCAGCACTGCAGATGCTCAGAGTCTGCAAACGTGAACAGTCAGCAAGAAAGAGACTGAAGCAGGGCCACCCCCTTGTATTTAAGCCCAGGCTGTTACCAAACCCACTGGGGTAATTATTTCACTTGCCTTACAGGATTTGGCTAAACATGGTGGTACAAACCAGTGAGTCACTAGCCAGGAAAAAGTCATGGTCTGCATTTGAAAGATGGGAGCAGGAGGCCTTGAGCCAGCTCAGTATCACATCAAAGAAGTGTTTAATAAGTGATGCCTAATGGCCATTATGCAAATTATTAATGGTAATTACAAGTGACAAGATAAAATCATGTTCCAGTGTGGTTGCACAAACATCACTGAGGCAATGCTTAGGAAAGCAAAGTTCTGTGGAACCAGACACACCTTTCTTGTAGTTGATACAGAAGAACATTATCAGCTTTGATAAGCAAAGTGAGGCGAGAGTGTGGAGCCGGGCTGGGACAGGGACAGCTCTGCTCCCGCAGGACCAGCGTCCCGTGGGAATGTGACGTCCTCCTGCCTCCTGCATCCCTGCGCACCGGTATTGACCCTCACCCACATCAGCCCTCGGGGTTCGGCAGTGGTGGCACTGACCCTGTGTGTGACCACTGCTCATCGTCTTGGTCCGTGGCCTGTCGTGGCTTCCCACACTTCCAGCTGCGTGAAGATATTTGTTTCCTCCTGTCTTACGTTGAGGTTGTACATTCTTCTGGGACACCTTCACGTCTTAGACTTGCACAGCCCTTTCCCAGCGTTCTGCCCCAGGGCTGTGTCCCCAGGCTACAGGATAACAAATAATAACAAAAGTGGAGGTAAAGAAATCACTTTAGTGGGGGGAAAAGCCGGTACTGAGGGATGTTTTGGAATAAGACAGTGACTCCCAGCTGGAGAAAGCAGAGCCACAGAGCCAGTGACCCCAACACAGGCTCTGCCTGATACATCCTCGAGCCCCAACACGGTCGTGAGGAGCAGGACAAGACCACAGTGTGTTTTTAACATACAACCAGCTTAGCCAGGGACTGTCTTCTGGGCACGTTTGCTGGATCAGACACACGTCTGACTGAGCCCGGAAAAGCTCCAAAGAATGCAACTGCATCCCAAACATGAATACTCTGGCAGAATTGCATGGTCGGGTCTAGTCTGCCCTGGTAAAATGGGATTTGGGAGCCTGTGGACCTTTTCATGAGTGAAAGGTTTTACAACGCTGCAAACCAGTTTGTTTTGTGGAGCAAGGCCTGTTCCTTCTTCCTGTCAGGGAACTGCTGAAGGAAGAGGGGGTAGAGAAATGTCCATCATTTCCCGTAGAGAAATGTCCACCACCCTTCCAACCCAAGGCTCTGCAAGGGAAAGAACCCCCAGCCCTGCGTCTGCAGGTCACTCTTGGGTAACTCCCCAAAACCTCCCCAGCAGAAGCGAAGCTCCAAGCAAGCATTATATTAATTTCTCTTGGCTCCAACAGCCACACCCTGTCTTCAATTATATTCCTCAAAGTGACGGATGAAAGCCAGATTTGCTCCCTCTCCTCCTTTTTGCTCCTGATTTTCCCGACTGTGAGTCTGGGCTGTGTGGGGAGCACAGGGGTTGTGTCTAGGGGGAGGACGGACTTGTATTTCAGGCACTGCAGTCTCAGCGAGCAACCCGAGCTCCAGCAGACTCCGGCTCTGTCCTTGAGCAAGTTATTTCCCTACACCAGATGAATAATGAGTATTCCTGGATGCCGCCAGCCTCGGGTAGGCGGCTTTTTATCATTTCTGATCCAAGTAAAGAATACATTATCCTACTGGAGAGTGGAGAGCCCTAAATCATGCTGGTGTGGAGACGATCACATCTAAACATGCTTGGGGACACTCTCCTACCGTGGTGGCAGAAGCCACCAACTTCCCCCCAGTCAGTGAGGTGGCTGAGGGTACAAGGATGGGTTTTCTCTGCCCTTCCTCCCGGAGGTGACACTGCTCTCGGGGCTCCCGGAGTGTCACCCTCACTGCCAACGAGGATCTATCACAACTGCTCCTGTGAACACCTAAACATCCTGGAGTCAAAGGTGGCTTGTGAGTAAGAGTCGCGTGGAAATTCCACCCTGTAGGGAACAGAAGCTGCCATCCCCCGGAGAGCAGAATATCCTCTCATTACAGAGTCTGCTGCAGAAGGACACAGTTCTGGGAAGCCTCCCCTGCCTGGCTGGGCTGTGCTCACCCCTGCCACTGCTCCTTCAAACTCAATAAGGAATGCAGGAAGCTTTTCTCCTCCTCATTCTGTGCTCAGCACAATCTCAGTAATGGCAAAGACCCACGGGGTCCGAGTCCACCCAGGGAACTGGATGCATCCCCCATGGACGCTCCCTTTCCTCTCCTCTCTTATCTACAATCACCACAAACTGAGGCAGCGTGGACAGCAATTAAATGAAAAATAACTTCAACGAGGTCCATCCTGCACTGGAGGTGCCATCAACCCCTGTGTCACCCACGCACGGGGGACACTGAGCCGGCCTGAGCTGCGCAGTGTGAGCGGCTTCGCTCGTGTTTGCATGACCAGAGAAGTTCAAGCCATTAATATGGGACTGAAGCCATGGGGAGCTGCCTCAGTGGTTTCGGAAACCTCCCGGGAAGGCGGGTACTAGAGCTGTGCCAGGTGGCAAACACACACCACAGTGCCCCTGCTCTGTTCACTCCTGTGGTCACAACTGTCCACGCTTTTTGGAAGGGGCAAATTCTATTAGTTTCCCATTTCTGTTTCATGGACTCTACTGCAGCATGTGATACAAAAATGGTTATTGGACTAAGAATAAAATAAATCCAAATTAATAAAAGATAAAAGGCACTTTGATGTTATAAATACCAATGTTTCTTCTTTGTACATAATCTAGGGCAACTTTTTTTCTTGACTTGTTGCAAAGTTTGCATCATACAAAAAGCCGATGACTCATAAAACACTATTTTACTTCTTGGAATAAGCTGCTGACATGTAAAGTATCTTCCTTGTGAACTGGGATTTCTAGAGGGAAACTGCCTATGGGCTGTTTATTCTTGGCATAAACAGCCAGACTAGCCAGCCCCGTGGGAAGAAGAAACACCCCGCAGGTGACACCCCCTTTGGAAGGTATAAAGGGAGCGCCACGGCGGCGGCAGTCGGGCTCAGCATCACGCTCTGCATCTCGCTTTGGGCTGTGGGTTGGCGCTGCAGCTGGGCCGCACCATGAGCTGTAGCATCAAGCAGACAACGGGCTCTCTCAGGGGCAGGACCAGCGGCGGCAGCTGCGTGGTCGGTGGCGGTGCCGGTGGCGGCGGAGTGCGGATCTCCTCGGTCTCCTCCGGAAGATACGCGGCTTGCGGCATAGGCGGCGGCCGGGGGTTCTCCGGGAGGAGCTACTGCGGTGGCGTGAGCTACGGAGGAGGACTGAGCACCGGCAGCTTGGTCGGTGGCAACTACGGAGGCGGCTTAGGAGCCGCGGTCCTCGGAGGATGCCCGGGCATGGGATTCAGCGGTGGCAGCGCTCGCTTTGGCGGTGGCATGGGAGGGGGCATGGGAATGGGTCTCGGTGGAGGTGGTTTTGCTGGTGATGGCATTCTTCTTTCCGGTGACGAAAAGGTCACCATGCAGAACCTTAACGACCGCCTGGCTTCTTACCTGGACAAGGTGAGGTGCCTGGAACAAGAGAACGCTGACCTGGAGTGCAGGATCAGGGAATGGTATGCCAAGCAGGGCCCTTTCTGCGAGCCACGAGACTACAGCTGCTACTACAAAGAAATAGAAGATCTTCAAAACCAGGTAACGCCCCTCCTCAGCCGCTTTCTCTCTTGCAATCCCCTCTCCCGGTGCTGTCCACAACCTGATGCATTATCAGGAGTAAAAATCAATGTTGTAAAATGCTCTTTGCAAACAGCCATTACAGCACCTGGCTGTGGAAAGCCCCAGAGCCCAGAGGTGAAACCTGGAGGGTCTGAGTTGCTTCTGTTGTTTTGATTCATCAGATATGTTGAAGGGGGAAATGTTATTTCATGGAATGCATCTGGATGGGCTCAGTAACCTTTCTGAATTTGGTTTGTGCCAAGGTGTTTAAACAGACATAAGGCAAGAAAAGAACTAAAAGATAAATAAATAATGGATTGCAATAATTTGCCTGAATTTATGTTATTGTCATCAGCCTTGCAGAATTCCAGTCAAACTTTATTTCCTCTTTTTTATTAGTTTGCTCTCTCATAAGGAATTGGAGAATATCGTGTGTCTAATTAAAACAGAGCAAAGAAATCATTGCCATAACACATTTGGAACAAGCAATTTAAAATTGAAAATGTTTGCAAAGTGTGTTCGGCAAAATATTAGATGTCAAAGCATAAATAAGAATACAGCAAAAAGAATACAGGAAACAGACAGAATGAGACAGGCTTGTCATTAATTGTTCAGATGAAACTTTAAATCTCTTACCTATGAAAATAAGATTTAGATTTAAAAGGTTGAGGTGCATTGTGGCAGGTCCTGAACACTAATTGCACCACCCAGACTGTCTGTACCCAAACCATGAATTTTATCATTTTAATGCCTTCACTGCACTACACCGAACACCCTGTGAGTGCTGCACCCTCAGCGCCCCATCCCTGCTGCCCAGGACCTTAACAAAGAGAGGGACAAAGAGGTCCAGCCTGGTGGCACCAGGCAATGGGTGGCCCTTGAGCCTGACGATGCGGAGCGGGGACCTGAGGAGTGAATGTTCTCTTTCCAGATTGTCTGTGCAACCATAGACAACAACAAGATCATTCTGAACATCGACAACAGCAGGATGACAGCTGACGACTTCCGAGTGAAGTGAGTGCCCCGGGCTGTCCCCTCCTCTGGCACCACCCTCAGAGCTCTGGGCAGCTCTCCTGTCACCCAGGCCAGGCTGGAGGCTACGCAGAAAAGCTCCCTCATCCATGGCCTCCAGAATTGCCCGAATTAGGGGCAGTTCCAGGAGGGAAAGGCTGGGCTGCTGAGATGGGTTTGGGTGGAGACCAGAGCTCTTCGGGAAGCAGAAGGGATCTGCAGACGGGGAGCAGTGAGAGTTCAGCGGAGCTGCCGTTCCGGCTCGCGGTGTCTTTAGAGGGGAAGGTTTCGGTTCTTCCCATGGGAGCTCAGAAACGCCTGTGGTGTCAGACACTGACTGCCCCTCGCTCCCTCCCCGGCAGGTACGAGACGGAGCTGGCCCTGCGCCAGAGCGTGGAGGCCGACATCAACGGGCTGCGCCAGGTGCTGGACCAGCTGACGCTGTGCAGGTCGGACCTGGAGGCACAGCTGGAGTCGCTGCGGGAGGAGCTCTGCTGCCTCAAGAAGAACCACGAGGAGGTAGGTCCTGCCCCTCTCCAGTAACAACCCTTCACTCCTGCGGGATCCATCGCCCCCCTTTGCCACGGCCCCCACCCTGGGGTGGTGCTCTGGAGGGCACGGTGTTGATGGAGACCGGGGCTTGGCTTCTCCCTGCAGGGCAACTGTGATTCCTCAGTTCTGTCCTTCTTCTTAAAAACTAACCCGGTCTGGGTGTTGTCTCCAGGAAATGTGCTGTCTGAGGAAGCAATCGACTGGAGATGTGAGCGTGGAGGTCAATGCCTGCCCCGGCCCAGACCTCAGGAAGATCCTGGAGGAGATGAGGTGCCAGTATGAGACGCTGATTGAACGCAACCGCAAAGAAGTTGAGGATTGGTACGAGTGCAAGGTGAGCAAACCTCCAGAGCTCTGCCTTTCCCCAGCTAACACCCAGGCACAGGGATATAGCGTTTAAAATCGGTTCAAAGCGACCAAGGGAGACAGGGGAGGGATAGTGCTGCCCTGTGTCCTTGTCATGGGCTGAGGAAAGCACTCCATGCTGGTCAGACTTGAGGCAGGGATTCTCTACAAGGCAGTAAGTGGTGAGAAGAACTGGAAGCAGCACTGTCAGAAGAACCAGAGGAGTGACCAGCAGGGTTTACACTCCATTAGGATGAGAGTTTCCACGCAAAACTTTCTCGGTTCATGTTTTTGCCAACTTCTCTGCTCTTTCCTTAATACTTAATCTGACTTACAATGCACATTCCCTGAAGCTCTTTACCCTGGATTGGTGATTTCAGATTGAGGAGGTGAATCGGGAGGTTATTACAAGCGGTCAGGAGGTGGAGACGTGCAACAACCAGGTGACTGAACTGAGACGCCAATTGCAAGCCCTGGAAATCGATCTCCAAGCTCAGCTCAGCCAGGTGGGTGACGAGCTGCTGCAAACCTCAGCATCTCACAGAATTCACAGCTGAATGCAGCCTTTCTCCTGCCTGCATTTCTATTGTGCCCCTTGTCACTCCTCAGAGGGACAACCTGGAGTCCTCGCTGGCGGAGACGGAGTGTCGCTACAACAACCACCTGGCTGAGCTGCAGAGCCAGATCACCTGCGTGGAGCAGCAGCTGGCTGACCTGCGGGCAGAGATGGAGTGCCAGAACCAGGAGTACAAGATCCTGCTGGACGTCAAGTGCCGCCTGGAGCAGGAGATCCACACGTACCGCTGCCTGCTGGAGGGCGGCCAGCAGGACCTTATGTGAGTGGGCTTGAGACACACCAAAAAAGTGCAGTGAAATACCCGTGTCCTGGTTATTTCAATGTAAGAGCAAAGGGAAGGTGCTTCTCCCTTGCCGACCTATTTGGGCTGCCTGGTGCCAATGGGTAGCTCCAGATTATCTGTCCTTTCCCTCACTAAAACGTTATCTTCCTGTCCCCTCAGTCAGCAAGGAGGAATTAGTCAGTCTTCGGGTCTAGGAGGAGGAGTTGCAAGAAGCAGTGGGATAGGAGGAGGAGGCATCATTAGGACAAGCCACACTTACACTTCGTCTGCCCAGATCCCATCCTGTGCAGCCGCGGATATCCAAGGTAAGAATCGCCCCCTCTAGGGATTCCCACAGTTTGCCCTGCTCTAATGCAACAGGGATGGGCAGGAGGAAAGACCCTTCCCATGCAGCTTACAGGTGCTACTGGAAAGTTTTATTTCCCTGGGAAATACAGGATGGGAGACACAGGGGAGTGATGAGAGGAGAGCTTTTGGGAGCTGGGACTTTGCTGGGACACATGAGAACTGCCAAAGGGAGGAGGGGAAGAGGGACAAAAGGGAGAGGGACAGAGACAGCAGGCAGGCAAGCCATGGACAGCATGGAGAAAGGACTGATGGGAAATGTGGGACAAAGGAAAGAGCAGGAGAAAGCAGAGTGCCCAGAGATCAAGGCGGGGGGGGGCAGAAAAAGCAGGAATCATGGGAATACTGGCAGATAATTGCTAATCCTAGTTCAAGAGGAAACTTCCAGCCAAACTGAATAGGAAATAGTGAGATATGGTCACAGGTGGTCCAGGAGAATGAGTGTGAGCAGGGGCATTGCTCCAGCACAGACCCCGATGCCATTCCCTCATCCACATCGCTGCTGGAGCAGCATCTGCAGCTCCCACTGCTTGGCATTTTTCTGGAGAAGGGCAGCCCGTGCTGCAGCCAGAGACAGATCCATCTACCTGTCTGGCAGGAGCCATCAGACCTTCCCAGGAAGGGGCAGTATTTATTTGAAGTTCTAATGGAATTGGCTTGTGAAACGATCACGTGTGGGGAATGACAGTGTGGGAAAGAATCTATTTTTGCTATAAACACAGTAATGTTTCCTTTGATCTCCCCAGTGCCTTGCCGAAGGATTTGTGATTAAGCAGAGAAATGAGAATATCCTACAAGAGAAGCCTGAAGCAGAGCTATGGATGAAGAGAGGGAATATTTAGTGCATGTGTCTGCAGAGAGCACGGGGCGTGCTCGTCTGCGTCGCTCAGCCGTGCTAAGCAATGTGCCAGAGGGACGAGCAGAGCTGGGCCACATTCTGCTCGGGTTTGCTATTTGCTTTTCCAGTCTGTTGCTGCGTGTGGCCCAGCACCACGACTATTGCTGAAGTCAGCCAGGGCTATTATCACTAATGTACCTGCTGCTGAAAAAGGTCTCTAATAAAACTGTGCTTCTGCCTGATGCAATCAAGAACCTGTGTCTGAAACCGAGTTCCTTCAGAACACCAGCTGCTGAGCCATGGGCTCAAGGGGCCCTGAACTGCTCGGGATCATCCTGCCCTGGCAACAAAGCTGCTTTGCCAGTGGGAGCCAGAGAATGGCCTGGCTGACCTGGCAGGTCTTGTCCAGCTCCTCCCTGTCCCAGCCTGAGGCAGATGTTGCCTGTTCCCGCATAGCACACGTGGACAGACAGGTCAGGAAGACACTGTGTCCTTCCCACACAGCACTGGGCTAAAACAGTCCCAGAAAATTCTGAGAGTCAGTGCTGAAACACCTGGGGAGAGTTTGCCTCAGTCCCAGTCTAGTGCTGCCACATCTGGGCTGAGCTCTCTCACACTCCATCACCCAGCCAGGAGACTGTGATTAGGGTGAAGAGGAAACCTTGGTCTCCACAAATGATTCAATTTCTCCTGACATGGCTTGTATTCAGACCTATTCCTTTAATTCTATAGGAATCTTCCCACTGAGAAAAGAACTGGAGGCAAGAGGTTTATCTCCTCTATTTTCCCACAGTGACTGAGTCATTTAATGGTCATCCTTCTTTTGCAAAGAATTTCAATCTGAACATCAGGAATAGTTGGAAGATCATCTTTATATCAAACACACCTTGTCTGGGGAGTTGGGGAGGGCAGCGTGGGAGCTGAAAATGTGCAGCTCAGCAGAGAACAGAATAGAGAAAAAAGCCTTTGGACTCACAGACCATTCAAACTTCACAAGTCAGACAGGGATCACTCCCTCCTTGGCCTCGACCAGCAGCTGGTGCTGCCCTGCCCCGAGAAGCCAGGGCAGCAATGTGGTCACTGGGCCTGGAGCTCTCCCGTGGGTGCAGCCGTGGGCACCAGCCACGGTGAGCTGGCAGAGGCACGCTGGGTTTGCAGAACTTGCAGTTAAGAGCATTATGAGGGTGTTTTGAGGATTAAGTTGTTGGTCCAGAAAGACAAGTAGAGGTGGGTCTGACTGCAAAGCGGCTGTTACAGACTCAGATTCACCTGTGAGATGACCTGGCCAAGCACAACTCCTGATTTCTCCTTTTCTGTCAAAGGCTGGAGGTTATGGAGCACCAGACTCAGGGCAGGAGAACAGGTGCAAAGGCAAAACCCCTTCAGGACCGCACATACTGTATGTAAGAGGCCATGGAGAGAAGATGTCTCAGCAGCATTTCTTTTATTTCATCCACCAGACACTAACTACAATGGCATCCATGGGCAAGACAAGAAAATGCAGCCCTGGAACACCTGCAATGACCAAGGGGGCCAAAGGTACAAGTTTTTACACCCAGACTCTAAATCAAGCCTTCTTTAAAGTTCAGTTCCAGCCCTACAGAAAAGCCTCTGTATGGCCAGTGCTTCACAAGAGATCAAAAGAGACACAAACTATGCCTAGAATGGCAAATTTCCACTGGACTCCTCTGGATGTCCCAGCTGTTCTGAGCCCTGACTGAGAAGGTGGAAAGCAAACCATTCCCTTTTCCATTGCTTCCTCCTGCCTTGTTCAGTGCAAAGACTGACCGTGAAACCACCCACCACTGCCCCTTCCAGCCTCAATCCTTCCCAACCTACGAGTCCTCACACCTGTGTTTCTAAAAGTATAAAGACACTGCACTGAAGCCCTTCCGTTTTTCTTCTGGAAACTCTCAGCTGTGTATGGTGTATAAAAACTTGCCGCTCTCTCCTGGCAGCTGATTCCCACCAGCTCTGGGCTGATTCCTCCTCTTACGAACTGCTGCTGACATCTAGCTGCTCCTCGGGATCCCCTGGGCTCCTCTCACAGACCTTCCCACCCTTCCCACCACGTCCGGCAGGTCCAAAGCGTGCACTTTCACAAAGGAGCTGCCCTAAATTCCTGAGGTGAAAGAGCCCTAATGACACGGCCAGAAGGACTCTGATGGTCCAGACTTCCCGAACATGCCTCTGGAAAGCCCCCAGGGGTTCAGCCTCAGCCCTGGGATGCTCTGATGTTGTTTGTGGACCCGGGAGTTGGGATGCGTCTGGAAGGCAGCTCAGGAGAGGCAGCTTGTGATTAACAGTGCCCCAGTAGAAAACACCCTGGGAACACCCCATTTATTAAAGAGCTGCAAATTATGAAGCTGCACACCTTGGAAACTACATTTCCATGTGATTTCCGTATTTCTTTGCGCTAATGAGATGGACCCAGGAAGCTTATGAGTTCAAGTAACCGAATAAAAACAGGAGGAAAAGCTCAATTTAATTTTTAAAGGGCTTGGAACAATTACTTAATTTTATCTGTTTAACCAGTGCCCTCATTTGCCGGAGACAAACAGGAAAACTGGAAGGCAGAGGGAAGGTGNCGGCTGATGCCCATGGCAGGAAGGCGTGCTGGCTCGGCACCGATGCCGCAGACACCTGTTGGGAAACTCCGCAGGAATCACCCGCAGCCCGGGCGAAGCTCCCAGCGACGCGGCTCTCGGCGGTTTCGGTTCGTTCCTGCCGCCACGCCCCGACTCCCAATTATGTTCTCTGGTCCTAGGAATGAAATCCAGCTATTCCTTCCTATACACGGGAACTTTATTGGAGCTTTTACCTGTTCTGAGCTTTGTTTCCGTGCGTTCTGGGCTAGAGGGAGGCAGGGCAGGCACCATCTCTGGCCCANTGCCGCAGACACCTGTTGGGAAACTCCGCAGGAATCACCCGCAGCCCGGGCGAAGCTCCCAGCGACGCGGCTCTCGGCGGTTTCGGTTCGTTCCTGCCGCCACGCCCCGACTCCCAATTATGTTCTCTGGTCCTAGGAATGAAATCCAGCTATTCCTTCCTATACACGGGAACTTTATTGGAGCTTTTACCTGTTCTGAGCTTTGTTTCCGTGCGTTCTGGGCTAGAGGGAGGCAGGGCAGGCACCACGGCTGGCCCAGCTGCAGCTCTGCCAGCGCCTCGTCTTGGGGGAAAATCACTTTGGGGAGTCTCTCCACACCCGTCTCCAGCCTGCTGGAGATATCACAGGAATGCTGCTGGCTTTCATGATGCTGGATAAGGAACACGCAAGGAGGCAGAGATAAGGAGAGGCGTCTTTTCGACAGAAATAAGATCAGTAAAACGATGAGTAAATCCACAAACACCGGGCTAATTCAGTCCCTTGGTGAATGGGATCATTTAGATCATTTACCTGCCAGAACACAATCTATTTCAACGAGCATTCCAGTTCAGCAGGAGTTCGAAGTCACTTTTACTGCTGAAGAAGGCTTGGAGAATGTCTTACAGGGCATGGTTGGTGTCAGAAAGCTGAGGAATGCCTGTCCCGTGCTCCATGGCCACTGCAAAAGGGGCTCCCAGGGAGAAGGGCCATGGTCCAGAGTCTCAGCAGAACATCTCATGAAAACGAGCTCAGCCTGACCTTTGGTGTCAAAAGCATGAAAGGATTCCTGGGTTTTACTTTCCCTCCCTAGTTAAGACTTGGAAATTTTACTGACAGAGAAACTGATTTGTACCAAAAGCACCCTGTCCAGGGCCAGGGAGAGCCGCAGGGGCAGGACTGCTCTGCAGCTCTGGCAGCAGCTCTGGCTTTATATGGGCCAGCACAGCAGCCCAAAGCTCTGATTAGAGCACAGCACGTATTGACAGAGAAACTGGCCATAGGACGGTTCCACTCCCATCCACTGTTTCCAAACCACCTTTCCCAGCAACAATTACAATCCATAATGGGGAAAAGTGCAGAAATTATCTTTCACTGAACAGCAGGAAATATTTAAAGCACTTTTACCTTCCTTTACACTCGCCACATAATGAAACAAATCCTTTGTGAATTACTGGAGAGCCACAATCATATATGAAGAACCTTTCATCTGTGTCCATTAAAAAATCCCTCCTTGGTCTCACTTGTCTCGTAGCAGAGTGTTCCAGATTTGTCATTTTGCCAAGGGGGAGATTTAAAGGTTAATCTCTGCGTCTCTGATCTTTCCACAGAGTTCTTACATCATTCTTTATACATCATTCGAGAAGCAAACTTAGTATGTCTTCTCTCTTTTTCATCTTACATATTCCAACCTCAGCACCTTGCAGGAAAACTGCTTATTCAACTCAAAATAAAATGAAAATAAATTAATGAGAGATAAAGAGCTCTTTGATGCAATAACCTTTAATGATTTCTTCCTGGTATGTAATTTAGGACAGTGTTTTTCCTGGCTTAATGCTGTAAGTTTGCATCATAAACAAAAAGCTGATGATTCATAAAACATTATTGCTAATGTATTTTTGAAATTAGCAAGAGACATGTAAAGCATCTTCCTTGTCTACCAGGCTTCTTGAAAGGAAACTTCCCTTTGAGAAATTATTCTTGGCACCAATGGCTGGAGTAGCCAGCCTTATGGGAAGAAGGAGCAGTGGTGACACCCACTGTGGAAGGTATAAATAGGGATCGGCGGCCACGGACAGCTCGCAGTCTGATTTCATATCAAGCTGTGCATCTCGCTTTGGGCTTCTGCTTGCCTTTCCAGCCGCTGTCGCCATGAGTTGCAACATTAAGGAGACTATTACTGTGTCTAGCAAAGGCAGGAGCAGTGGTGGCAGCTGCATCATTGGTGGTGGTGGTGGAGCACGGATTTCTTCCTACGGGATAGGCAGTGGCAGAGGTTTCTCTGGAAGGAGCTACTGCGGTGGAGTGAATTACGGAGGGGGACTGAGCGTTGGCAGCTTGGGTGGCGGGAGCTATGGAGGTGGCAACTGCTATGGCAATGGCCTGGGCTTTGGCCTCGGAGGAGGGGTGGTCGTTGGGGGTCTCGGTGGCGACTGCTTGCTGTCGTCCTGCGATGAGAAGGTCACCATGCAAAACCTCAATGACCGCCTGGCTTCCTACCTGGACAAGGTGAAGTGCTTGGAGAAGGAGAATGCTGAGCTGGAGTGCAGGATCAGGGAGTGGTACGCGACACAGGGTCTCTCCTGCGAGCCCCGGGACTACAGCTGCTACTACAAAGAGATCGAGGATCTGCAGAACCAGGTAACACCCCTCCTCCCTCGGAAAGCCTGCTGCCGAACTTGTGTTTAGAACCTGCTGCAGGTGTTGGGGGGGACTTTGGTGCTGCCGAATGTCGTTGCAAACAGAAACTTTGGCAAGTTTCCCTGTGCCATTGCTGAGTGTGGGGGCACACCAAGGATGGCTGCTGCAAGATGACACGGGTGGGAGAACGCTCTGGGAAAGGGAAAGGATGCTTCGGTACCTTGTGTTTGGGCTGCACAACAGTAAATAGGGTATTACCAGTGTGTTCTGAGGGAATGTAGTGGTGTCAGCCACACAGGAAAAGCAAAGTGAAGAGAACTATGGAACAAGGGCAAAGCATAAACACGGAATGCTTTATCAAATGAAACATTACAAATTCTAGGTGAGAAAAGCTGAGTATTGCACTAATTGTCACAGCGGCACAAGCAGCCTCATACTAATAAATCCACAATCAGAGCTGATCCTAAGGCTTAAAGACACCTTCCAGCTATCTTCCCTGAAGCTCCTTAAGTCTGAATCCCAGAACACTCCAGCTCGAAAATCAGTTGAGATTCAGTGACTTAAGGAAGGTTCTTTAAGTTCACTTTGTGAAGCATCTTTGAAACTCGCCTTCAGATCTTGAAACTGGGGTGTCCCATCTCAGACCTCTTTACCTCCCAGCCTCCACAAGGTTGATCTCTTTTCTTTACTGACTGTGAGAAGAGGAGGCAAACACCTCTCCTTCAACTTCTCTGCTAAGGAACAAGGTTACTTAAGCAAGACAGTAACAAAAAGGGAATTGTGAAGAGTTACCGCCTAATTGCAGTGCAGAAAGACCTACAGAGTAGAACAGGAGAGAGGGAGACATCTCTCATGGTCTGCTCTTTTCCAGATTGTCTGCGCAACCATTGATAACAACAAGATCATCCTGGACATCGATAACAGCAGGATGGCTGCTGACGACTTCCGAGTGAAGTGAGTGCCCCTCTCTGAACCCACTGCCCCCCCTGCTCCTTCCCACCTCGCTGGGGACGCTCAGAGCACTAATTACAGAGGCTCCAGACACATCTCCCCACACCACTGCGGTAGGGCAGGATGATGAAAGGCGTTTTGCTCCTGGTCACCAGCGCTCCCTTAATTAGAGTTGTTGAGTAAAGCATTTAGCAACAGCGTTTGTGGTGAGGCTGGGGACGGGCACTGCAGGGAGTGGTCCATTTCCACCCCAGACCAGTCCAGATGGGATCAGCAAAGCAGAAATGCAGCTGAGTAAGTGATACCAAATACGCAGTGAGCAGGAGCAGGGAAAAAAGAGGTGAGAAAGAAAAGCTTTCACATAACAGCCACGAAGCGGTGCAGAAACCCAAGGCACGGACAGCGGGATGCAGATCAGAGCAGGGAGCTGGGAGGGGAGATCTTGGCGCGAGCAGAGCCCGTGTGGGACGTTCCCATGCCAAACCTGTGCTTTCCTGCACAACACAGGTACGAGACGGAGCTGGCCCTGCGCCAGAGCGTGGAGGCCGACATCAACGGGCTGCGCCAGGTGCTGGACCAGCTGACGCTGTGCAGGTCGGACCTGGAGGCACAGCTGGAGTCGCTGCGGGAGGAGCTCTGCTGCCTCAAGAAGAACCACGAGGAGGTAGGTCCTGCCCCGTCCCCACGAGCACCATGGCTGAAAGCTTTGCCTACACCACTGTGCTCTGAATTTAAAAGACCATCCACTTTGAAAATAAATTGCACCACCTTCCAGTGCCTTTCACAGCCCCAGCTGGGGGGCAGCTCTCACAGGGAGGGCACTGGGCCACCGAGCTCTGCTCTTCAGTGCTGCCTTCCAAAAGCCACCATGGTCTGACCTGGGATTTATTTGCAGGAGATGTGCTGCCTGAGAAAACAATCAACCGGAGATGTGAGTGTGGAGGTCAATGCCTGCCCTGGACCAGATCTCAGGCAGATCTTGGAGGATTTGAGATGCCAGTATGAAACCCTGATAGCGCGGAACCGCAAGGAAGTCGAGGATTGGTACGAGTGCAAGGTGAGTGACACACACCTGAACCAACCCGACACACACAACCCAGGGCTCAGGAGCCTGTCAGAGACCAGACATGGAGACATTAAGCAGTTCTCCCTTCTCAGTGAAGCCCAAGAGCAGCACTCATTATACCCTGTGTGCCACGGGAGCCACAGGCCTGTCTGACCAGTTTGTTATGTCCCATCTGGAACAGCAGCATTTGCCATAAGGGCTTGTGGTGTGTTGTTGGAACACAGATATTCCACATTTGGATTAAAGAGACTTACTAGCCACAGGGCTAATGGGATCTGTAAAGCGAACAAGCAGAGGAGCCGGCGGGGAACGCCCTGTGCACAGAGAACCTGCCCTGCCCCCTGTTTCTCCTCCTGAACACTGACTGTGTTCTGCTCCTGTAAAACCGAGTCCAATGTACCCAGATGTTCCCTGCAGCTCTTTACCTTGGATGATTTCAGATTGAGGAGGTGAATCGGGAGGTTATTACAAGCGGTCAGGAGGTGGAGACGTGCAACAACCAGGTGACTGAACTGAGACGCCAATTGCAAGCCCTGGAAATCGATCTCCAAGCTCAGCTCAGCCAGGTGGGTGATGAGCTGACTCAGCTCTGATGTGGTCACTGCTGTGTTTCTTGGTGTCAACAGTCAAACCCACCAACCAGCACGATGGTGGTGAATGGCTCCTTCACTTTTAGATTGGAAATTATAAACTCCAGGGCGACACTTAAAATGAATGTGTTTTCTTTGCTTGTCTTGCTTATTAGAGAAATAATTTGGAATCCTCTCTGGCTGAGACTGAGTGCCAGTACAACAACCTCCTCGGTGAGCTACAGAACCAGATCACGTGTGTGGAGCAGCAGTTGGCTGAAATAAGAGCGGAAATAGAGTGTCAGAACCAAGAGTACAAGACCTTACTGGACGTCAAGTGCCGCCTGGAGCAGGAGATCCAGACCTACCGGTGCTTGTTGGAAGGAGGACAGCAGGACCTCATGTATGTACCCCTCTAAATCCACTAGAGAATACATAAAAATACCATGGGTCTCCATTACAGATTGGAAATCCAGCCTGGTCTTTAGTCCTCCTTAAGGCTTTCATTGAGATGAAGAAGTTGTCTTATGAGCAACTTCACTGTGATGAGCATTCAAATCAGAACTAAATGTCACTCCCTGGGACCTGCAAAGCAGAGATCCCAGATCTGTTAATTGCTGGGGACAAGAGTGTCACTCCTGGCACCATGACAGTCTCTCCTCTACAGAGAGATGGGTGAGAACTGTCAAAACAGGAATTAATGGCAATGCAATTCATGCCAAGGGGGAGCACAAATGCAAAGCGATAGAAAACGTAACGTAAACTACTCTAACCCTTATAAAGGACAGTCAGATACCTTGTGCCACGTAGTCAGTGAGCAGTGACACATAAAGTTCTACAATTCCCTGTTTGTCTCACCAAATTTATCCCACTAGTCATGGAGGAGGAATCGGAACTGGCGGAGGGGTCATTAGGACGAGCCACACCTACACAACAACCTCAGCCGCCCACTGCCAGCCCCAGGTCCCACCCTGCAAGACCGGAGACATTCAAGGTAAGGCCGTGCCTTCACCGGAGGGAGACTGGTCGTGTTCAGTTTGTTCCTGAGCACTAAGGCCAGGAGACAGCACACTCCTGGGGCTTGGCATTGGCATCCTCTGAGAGTCACTGTGCTACAGCAGTGGCGTCACTGAGAAACAGGTTTAAAGAGAGCTTGGGCTGGACATGGGGCTGCAGGGGAAATGAGGCATAAAGGGAAGATCTGCAGGGAGAAGCAAAGAAGATGAGTCAAAGCTTAGCAAAAGAGTCTGGAAGGAGTAAAGAGTAAATCTATAACTTTACAAGCGCAAATTCCAATTAAAGCGAATTTTAGGGAATTTCTGGGGTTTCCTGTGTTGCTGCCAACTGCTCCAGCTTAGCAGTGCGTTCTAGAAACAGGGGCACCACACAGACCCAATTGCTGTTATTTGAAGGATTTTACCTCTGTTTCAGTCAAATAATACTGCTGTGTTTTCTCTCCAGTGACCTGCAGGAGGATTTGTGATTAAGAAGGAATGGACTGGAAGGTGACAGGGAAACCCACAGACAAAGCCAGAACACTCCGTGTTCACTGCACCCTCTGTGCAGAGAAAGTAGAAGTAACTCAGCGACGCTTGGCCACGTAGCTAAAGGGGTGTCAGGAGCCCCCTTGTCTGTTCTGCTCTTCTCTTTTGCAATGCTGTAACCTCTAGAAATTACCTGAGTTAGTCAGGGTCACTAATGTACCTGCTGCTGAAAAAGGTCTCTAATAAAACTGTGCTTCTGCCTGATGCAATCAAGAACCTGTGTCTGAAACCGAGTTCCTTCAGAACACCAGCTGCTGAGCCATGGGCTCAAGGGGCCCTGAACTGCTCGGGATCATCCTGCCCTGGCAACAAAGCTGCTTTGCCAGTGGGAGCCAGAGAATGGCCTGGCTGACCTGGCAGGTCTTGTCCAGCTGCTCCCTGTCCCAGCCTGAGGCAGATGTTGCCTGTTCCCATATGACACAAGAGGAGTCAGCCGGGCCAGAGGAGCTGTCCCTGGTGCACATCTCCAGCTGCTCTCCAGATGTGTCAGGTGTTAAGCTGGTGCTGATATCAATCACACAGGTCTCAGCAGCTCAGCGCTGCAGTCACCTGGGGGGCAGAGGTGTCTCCTGGCCCCACCTGTGCCCTGGACTGGTGCAGTGTGAGCATGTCCGGGTGCTGCAGCCCCTCGGCACAGAGAATCCCACCTCCTCTGTGTGGGACCTCTGCCCGGGGAGGGGGCCCTGCGAGGACAGTGCCCCTTCTCCTGGGTGCCTGTCAGACCACGTGCTGAGATGACAGCACTCAAATGCTCTCAGCAATCTCCTCTGAGGAGACAGCCCAGGGGTGCTCGGGCACCCACAGCTGTGCAGAGACACCCACAGGACAGAAAGAGCCGCTGGCCTGAGAAACCTTTTCTGTACCTTCTATGACATGGCACAAAGATTTCTCACACCTAAACACGTGTCAAATATTTTGGAGTCCTTTGCTGAGAAATTTAAAAACATTTGAAACACAAAAGCAAACGCATTTCCCCAAGCGCCGCTCCCGACCGTGCCGGGTTCTGCGCTGCATCGAGCCGGGAGAGGGGACGGGCAAAGGCAGGGCGGCATTTGGGCTGTGAGGAAGCGGAGAAGGGACAAGAGTGATCCCTGGCGGCCGGGAGGCGGCGGGGACGGGCAGCTCCGTCGCAGACACCGATTCCCGACTCCGGGAAGGACACCGGGAGCTCCTGCGGGCGGCACCGCACCCTCTGGGGCCGGGCCGGGGTCTCCTCCTGCGCTTCCCACGCTCCGATCTCTCCCGGCAGCTGCCACCGTGGGCAAACTCTCGTACAGAAACCCCGGAGCTGCTGCTCCCTCCTCCCCGCCGGGGATTCCTCTTCGGAACGAAAATCCTGGGAATCTGAACTCTCACTTGTGCTGCCGCCGGCACCGGCCTTTCCTCTTGTACCACGGAATGAAATCCCGACATGAAGCATTTGTGAAACATTTATATTTGGCTTGGTTTCGTTGTTTGTTTTTCTCAGAGGAAAGAGACATTTAAAATATTTCTACCGGGGTTGTTTGGTTTGGTTTGGTTTGGTTTTTCCCAGAGGACATTGAAGGCGTATTTGCCTGAGAACACAGGGCAAAACTGACCTATCCAAAAACTGTCCAGTTTGGACGGACACTGAAGCAGAGGTTTGCCACGAGCACTGTCTTTGGTATCAGGAGAAAAGATTTAAGAGCAGCTGGACTAAATAATAATCCTGATATGCACATGCTTCTTGTGCTGAGGAACAAGGAAATGGAGAAAGTGCCTGGGAAGCCCTGGCACTTCCCGGCTCTCCCCGTCAGGGGTCAGCTGTTCCCAGCCGGCAGATCCCAAGGAAAGGCCGCCCCGTCCGTGTCCTGTCCCCGAGCCCCTGCCCTGACCCCGGCCTGGCCTGGCCCTGCTCTGCCCCGGCTGTGAAAACTCCTCCGCACCTGAGACTGAGCTCCGATTAAAGCAGCGCTCACATTTTCCTAAGAGGCCCGGAGATGCTAAACTGGGCTAATCCTGTCTGCGGCTAAGTGGAAGTAGTTGCTGGCAGCCGATCCAACAGAAGCACGATAGTATGTGATTAAAATAGTATGCGTAGAAATAATAAATATAAAATGATATAAAGGCATAGACATCTATAAAAATATAAATGTATACAAATGATATATAAAAATGTGATTGCCCACAGCCTGCAGCTGTTCCAGCCCTGCCTGCAGCGGGGCGGGCAGCGCTCCCTCTGCCCCGCCGAGCCCAGGGGTCCCGGCACGTTCTGGGTTTCACCACACGGGGCATTTGGAGGTGCAGGAGCCGAGAACACCCCGGCCCTGGGCTGCGGGTGCTCTCTAGAGGGCACTCGACTCCCACCGAGCTGCCGACGGGCGCCCGGGGCAGAGGCGAGCGGCCAACCCCGGGCTGGGGGCTCATCCCCTCCGGCAGAGCCAGCCGGGTGGAGCGGTGTCTGCGGGATGTGCCGGGGAGATCCCGCTGCCGGGAAACACGGAACACGCGGCTGTGAGCCCTGGCATCCCGCTCCAGCTCCACCGGTGGTTAACGGGAACACTCGGAGTGAGGTCGACACGGCCCCGTTCTGTGTGTGACTGCTCAGGGGCTGGGCAGGTGTCCTCCTGTCCCCCACAGTGCCCGATGTCCTCCTGTCCCCCGCAGTCTCCAGGTGT